>JAPKLX010000917.1:0-34607 GCA_026898415.1 Leonotis leonurus
ATAAAACAAATATATATATTTATTTTATAAAGCACGATTCCTACAATATTTGTACAACATAAAAGAATCCGATTTAGTGCGTAATCAATCTAAACAGACTGCATACAAAATGGAGAGATTAAAAAGTGTTTTTTTTTAATACGTTGATTCTGGTTTTGCAAGCGTAGGAGAAAAAGAAACAGATGACTGATTTTCACCCCTTATTTAGACTCAACTCAAAGTTTAGGGCCCACTAAGTCACTCAAATAATAAATTATTTCAATTTTTATAATGAGTTATATAGTTATATAAAAACCCCAATAAATTGTCTACCCATCAAATTATTACAACATTTTAAGAAAATAGTGTAATGTGTATTGAGTTTAAATTTCATCTAATTAAATTGCGAGTAAAAAGTGGATCCGCTTACTAAAAAAGAAAAAAAGTAATCGAATAATAAATAGGTAGACATGTCAAAATGACAAAATAAGTAACTCATAGATAAGGGAGTAATTTTCATCATTTTTCATAGGTGGATCCCTCCATAAAACTCAATACATAATGTACATAATGTACATCTCAAATCAAATTAATTTCTTAAGATGTAATTCTTCCGACTACCAAAAATGTACTCTCATTATCTTTTCATATCATCCACCAAAAGACCAAAAGTGTGCGCCATCCTTTTTTTGTTATACATGGTCCAACAAAACACTCATTATTTGAACCTCGTATATTTTAATTTGTTGAGATCATTTTCTAATATTTCGATAGAAAATGATTCATTTAGTCGTTAGAATGAAATAATAAACGTTTAATAGAGCCATGTTTCCGAATAAGGTTACCTTTATATTCCTTTCCTTCCATCTTTCCCATATATATTATAAACAATTTATTTTGATTATTAATAGAGGCGGCTGATTATAATTATTATATATTTATATAATAGTATTTGTTTAAGATATAGATGGTCCAATTTGGCCTATTGTGTGTTGTATTCAATTGGGTTAGGTATGTTTTGGTTGTTTCATTCTTAATTTAAACCAATTATATTGTTTCCAATTTGTTAGTTTAATCGTGAAATTGTTGTCATTCACTTGTCCATATTCACAAAAATCATGATGTAGATGAAATTCCAGTAATGCACCAAAGTCTATTGATAACAACCAACACCTTGGCACCTCTTCATCAAGCAACAAGCAAGATTCAACCAATACTAACCCATTACTTACAGCACAACACTCACCAAGTCCATTGCAAACATATGTTAATAATTCATCAAGAAAAAGGAAGAAAATAGAGAAAAAAGTTGGCTACTTCTTCTTGCCCCCTTTCCCTTTACCCTTGTTCTTCTTTCCTTTACCCTTGTTCTTGTCCTTTCCTTTACCCTTGTTGCTTGGATTGTGTTCCACTTCCACAGCACCTGACTTGTTCTTCTTATTGTTCTTATTTCTCTTGTTGCTTTGATTTGGTTCCACTTCCACATCACTTGAATCCTCTGCTTCACTATATTTGGACTTGTTTTCCTTCTTATTACTCTTTTCGTTCCCCTTGTTGCTTCGATCGGGTTCCACTTCAACAGAAACTGAATCCTTTGATTTACTATCATCATTGTTGTCGAGATTGCATTCAGAAGTTTTCTCTTCGGCCTTCTCTTCGGAGACAGCAACCTCTGCACTGTGATCGTTAAACCCGACGAGCATACCCTGCAGTGTGTCTAGTTGAGGCCGCAACGCTTGCATGCTCTTTAAAATCTCAGTGATCTTTGACATGGCTTCAGAATCAACCTCACTGCAAATCAAGAATTGTCATAGAGTGCAAGTTTGAGCAAATGCATCCAACAATATACTGACTACAATTAGTACTTCATGAATTGAATGAGGCTAATGCAGCTATTAACTGACCTTGTGCTGACCAAGGACAGAAGATCATTCAATTCCCCCATCGAGCCGATCAAGCCACTCGCATCGAAAATAAAATCTTTATCTTCAACAGTACGAGCCCACAATTCGATCAACCGTGAAATGGCAGAAGTTGTTTTGCTTATGTTATCCTGAGAAACAGACAAAAGATCAGCTAGATGTTCAATGTCAGCCAAGAAATATGAGATCAATATAATTCTTCACCGTACCTTCTTTCTTAAAACAAGACTCTTCAAACTCTCAGACTCTTCAGAAGAAATCTCCCCAATAAGATCCCAGTTTATTTCCAAGTCCCAGTCCTTCGAACTCGAGTTTGGAGCCGAATTTGAATTTGTTTCCGAAGAATTCGAATTCACCACGCTATCTTCACCTTCAATGCTGGCAACAGAAGTAGGCTGACAGTAGGTTGCATCTTTGCTACATGGAAATAGTGTTTTCATGATATCAGTTTTGCTCGAAAATGATCTCAAGTCGATGAGGACAGCGTCAGGATATGGGAATTTGCGATTAACGTCACCCGGAACTACAACAAGAAGTGGATCACCAACAAGCTTGAAAGCAGTAGCAACTGCTGATACGAATGCGACATAACCCCGCTTTTTAGGTCGAAGAGCATCGAAGAAAGCTCGTGGCAGGTGATACGTGATATCACGTCGATGCATTTTGTCATTAAATATTTCAAAAGGCAAGTCCCAGTTTATAGACAGAACACATAACATCATGAGCAACCTCAGCACTATCACAGGATAGTAGGACTTGCTTTCGAGACGAGATCTTGTGATCCAATCTTCCGCCGCAATCCTGTTGTAAACAAATTGATCAATCACTTGGACAACAAAGTTAATAATTCTTTCCGGACGCAATTTGTTTTCTGTGGCCAAAACGGTTCTCGGATTGGCATCCGGTGGCAGAGTTACTAAGTATTCAACAAATGAGGACTTTGTCGTGAAAAAGTAGCCTCGTTGATGAGACATTAAGATCAAGAGTCTTTCCACTAGATAAAAGAAGCAGTTCGGAGATATGTAGTCATTTGCTCGCCAGTGGATGCTGTAAGTTTCCGCCAAAGCTAAATGCAGCGCTTCACTCAAATGCTCCCGGAGTGATGCTGCAAAATTCGACTCGATCAATTGCTTTAGATTTGCAATGAATACCTTCCAAGGTTCTCCTGATGGAATCCCTTCATCTATATTATCATAGAAGCTATGCTTAAGCTTGCCGTTTCCGAGCATAGTCATAACTGCTAGTCCAATCTGCCCCATGCTGAGCTTCGGCCTTCGAAGAATATTTCTAATAACACATTCTTCAAGTAAATTCCTAGAAAGTTCAGTTTCCCTCAAGGATATCATGTTTTGGGATAGTGATGCTCGAGGATCCAACGGAAAAACAGAGTAGAAGTAATTAGTGGATAGCTGCACAAGGTTTTGCAGCTTCCTGCCATAATGATAGTTCTTGTTAATGAACTCGTTAATGGACTCCAAATCGAGGAAGAACTTTGCTATGTCAAAAATATGTAGCAGGCACATACTTTGACAGTACAAGGGCAAGCATTTTTTGATGGAACTCATATGGAGATGTTGAAGAGTATCCAGTACTCGAAGCCCAACAACAAGTAGATCTTGGAGCCAGAATTTACGAGCAGCTGATGCGAAATGACGAGCTTCTAGAGTAGCAACATTTCTGTTCCGCAGAATGAACCCATCAACAATTTTCACCCAAGAAGCATCGGGGTTCACCAAGTGGAAGGCAACACTGGAGTTGTCGTGCAACCTCAACCCGAAGTAATTGAAACAGAATCCAACAACACCTTCTAGTTCAATAGAAACTTTCGTCTCGAGGCTGTCGATACATTCTAATATCTTGAAACTATGTGCCTTCCACAAATTCCAAAGATAAAAAAGTGAACCACCGGAGACTTGGTTCCTCGTGATTCTCTGATCAAACAAGCTTGAATCAACCAGCAAGTCATGATCCCACTCATATTTGGTAGCATTCGCTTGGAAATGTACGTCTAGAAGCTTCCGGACCACAAGAATTTCACTGATTGGAGCTTCGTATTGCTTTGAAGCACGATAAAACTGCATCAGCTCAAACAAATTCTTCCCATCATACAACAAAAAACTAGCCTGAGCACATACTGATGCATGAAAGGTCTCAGAAACCTTCTGTGAAACCGAAATCACTCTGTTCAAAAGTTCCTCTTTCCGAGGAAAGGACTTCAACGGCCATCCTTGATTTCCAGATACCCACAAAGCCTTAGAAACAACATAAGTAAGTACCAACAAACAAGCATCAGAAAACCGTCCCGCCTTTTCCAGCAGATCAGCCTCACGTAGAGTATCCCCTAGACTATTGGCAATCTCAGAAGCCTCGTTAAAGTTTCCCAACTCTTCCTCCAAATCTAAAAGCTCTTCAAGGAAGTCCCTCGGCTTTAAGAAGTTGCGTTTAGATTCTGCAGAACAGAACGCCCGAACAAAATTCATCATTGATGGTTTATCATTCGAACTGTAACATTTCAGAGCGCAGTTCTCCAAAAATTCCTGCACAATTCTGTCAATCTCCATATATCTAGCCTTTGTTGCACAGTTTGCTAGATCTTCCAGCTTCCACTTCTCGATATACTGCAAACCAAGGTCAAAATGACTCCCCTTGGTGCAAGCCAATAAGCACTCTCTGATAAGGCTCCCACTTGCATAAACTTGTGCAGCAAGTTCAGTTTTTCCAGCTAATAAGAAACATTCACCCGCTTTTCTTAGCTCTGATGTCTTGTCCCAGTAGATTTTTCCTGCAGGAACATTCATGAAAATGAAATGAAGAAAGAAGAACAAAGGAGTAGAAAGGAAGTTATTTACTACACAAGATTTGTAAAATGACTACTTCAAAATTTTCAAGTATTTCGACATGTTATCACAAGTTAACATTCTGAAAAGAAAATGTTTGTCATGTTAAGAATGAAAGGAATTGATTAACGTTGTATGGAAGTGTGGTATGATCATCCACAAGAAGACTGATGGTGATTAATTCGTAATACCTGCTCTTTCATAGTCCCCCAAATCGAAGAAACATTGTGCTGCAAGGTCAGCTTTGTTAATAGAATCAAACAGTTCTGCAGCCTCTCTAAGCATAATATTGGCCTCTTCGGAATTCGAACTACGTAGACCGTCAGCAGCAGCTCTAAGTCCAGAGGCTTTAGCCATCTTCTCTAATTTTTCTTCCCCTGCCTTTTCAAAGCACATTGTCGCCATCTCATAGTTCTTTTCCCACATGAGCTATCAGTAGCACCAGAAATGAAATAATCAAGTGAATAAGAATACACCAATGATAAAAGAAGAAACTAACGACAGGGAACATGGGAGAGGGAAACCAAACCTTCTGTCCCTGTGATTTCCATTCTTCTGGAGTGCTAGCCCTTGGCATTGCCTCAGCCAAAGAATCGTCTATTTTCCGAACTTGCACAAGAGACAGCCTCCTCCAATAATCGAGCATTGGCTTGGAAGCTTCAATGCTGTTTTCGCAAATCCACAATCTTTGCCTTGTTCGAGTAATCGCCACATATAATTGCTTCAATTCAGAGCATAAGATGTTGTGCCTTGACTGGCTAAAACTCGGAAAGGACTTGGCAGAATCAGCATCAAGAAGATTTTTATTTTTCAAGTAATCATACACAACTCTCCACTGGTTATTCAATGGTGAGGAGCCGAAGAAGTTGTATAAGAGAACATCCTACATCCAGTACAGGATCAAGAAATCAGAAGGAAATAGTAACAACAATCTAAGATATGCAATGTTATAAACAGTTCTCGGGCTAAACACGACACTAAGATAAAAATCGAAGAAGAAATTGCATACCTGAAACTCAAGGCCCTTGCATTCAACAATAGTCAGAACCAGGGCTTGATGACCTACGAAGCTAGAAATTTCATTTCGGGCAGAATCATCTCGTACTAGAATAACTTGATCAGCGCCAAAACCCACCCATTTTTCTCCACTCTTTCCTCCATGTCCGAAAATAGACATAATCATGTTCTCATTGCTTCCAGGCTCAAGAACAAGGGGAGACTCGCCATATATACGACTAGTCTCGGGAGCCAACGCATCAATGGAGTGTGGGAAATAATGGCATATAAGATCCACAACACTCTGTGCCAGTCTAAGAACTCCGGTGTGAGTACGAAAATTGTGGGACAGATTGAACATATCAGATAGAAGTCCTTTCTCTTTTTTCCCCAAAACATCACAACCTTTAGACATCATAAGAAACTCATTATAGAACAAGGATCTGATATCCTCAAACCTAAAGTCAATGCCTCTGGCAATGGTCTGTGCAGTATCACCACAGAAAATAAACCCTTCATCGATATTTTTGCAGATGTATTTGAAAAGGGAAATGTGCCTCATGGTGAGGTCTTGCACTTCATCGATGTACACAAAGTCCATTTTCTCGCCAGGAAGATCTTCTCTCACGAGTCTGAGATGAATGTCGCTCACAAAATCAGCGATATCGAACTCACCCAGCTGCAGCTTCATTTTCTCATAAATCTCGAAAATACCATATATTGTGTCTCGCTGCTCCTCGCTTAAAGTGGATATCCTGCTCTGGGACATTGATACGTAATCCTCTCTGCTTCGCTTGTAATCACAGGCACCACCTTTTAAAGGACCTCCTTTAATGTGCGACATTATCTCGGTATAAACTCTTGAAGCATCAAGACCCTTGGTCAGCTTTGCATTGAAATGAGGCCAATATGCAGAGGCAAATCGATTATAAGTCACCTCGTTCTTCCTCAAGAAAGTCTGAAGTGCAACAGATCTTCCGCCTTCGTAATACGATGAATCTCTTAAACAAGGAAACCTCTGAAAGTACGACTCCCCGAGTGTGCCATCGAGCATCATCAAGAATTTGTGAAATGTAACAATCAGAGGGTACTTTTCCTGGGGAATGCCAACAAAGGAGTCCGGGATATCTTTGAACTCCGAAACTTCATCGACATCATCTAGCCCCATGAAGTTGTCGTGTCCAGAAAATTTTTCAGTTGCAATGCTGCAAAATCAATATATGTGAAGATATCCAATGTTATGTAAGATAATTATAGCATAGCATAAAAATAAACGATGAATCTATAAGAGAACATCATTCTTGAACTTCAAAGTAGATGATGACAGAGTGGGATGAACACACCTGTTCATCTGAGCTACACTCTTTTTAACAGCATGACACAGTTTTGGGCTGACCGTAACAAATAGTTGATGTAAAACGGGAGCCTTGGATCCACCATGGTGTTGTTTGTCATCAACTTCATCAGGTATACTAACATTCTCATCAGTTGCATCAGAATCTCGTGATGCAATGCAATACTGCTGAAATTTCCGGCACAGCTTCGTAGTTAAGATAGTCGTCTTCCCAGTGCCAGAACGACCTAATATGAAACTGCTTCTAGGAAAGTTTATTATTTCACGTTCCTCATCAGTGACCTCGAATGGGAGATCAACAGCATTGCCATCGACATCTGAAAGCAAGTGGTTCAAGGTACCACGAGACAAGGAGTAAAATTTCATCAATAACAAGCTTTCGCTCACTTTTGAGTTTTCAACATAAGTTCTGCTTTCGACAGAGCTTGTATTTGCACCAGAGTCGGATTTGGGATTACTAGGACTCTTGAAACGTATAATCTCACTGGAGATCGACCAACTCAATGGCACCTCAAAATTCCTAAACAAAAAATAAAACGAATTTGTATTAACACAGTATTCGACTATGCTTATAAGCAGAATAGTAATGTTAGAGGTACAGTTCAAATATAACAAGCAAATAGCAATTGACATACCTTTCAAATAACCTATCGTTGCAGCGGTTGATGAAATCATCAGTGTACATAGAAGCTATGCTGTCAATTCTTTTGACCAATTTTGTGGTTTCACCGAAAGGCAATATGTCCCATACTTTCAGAACTTGCATATAGATGGAGTCCTTCACAATGTCAATGGAGCAGACAACAGAGTATGCATCAACCTTAAAATGTTTCAAGATGTACGAAGACTTCTCACATTTCAAGTCTACGTTTAGTTTCCTTGGCCGCCAACCTCTTCCAAGCTTCAGTAGCAAATCTATGACCAACTTCTTTGTATTAGAGAATCTCAGTTTCTGAAACGATTTTCGGAAGTTATCACTGAACATAACCTGGAGAAATAGCCAGTGAGGAGAAGAGGATAAACATATGCTTAAAACTGTAACTTACAATAGAAAACATATGCTTAAACAAAATATTAAACTCGAACTAAAATTTATTAAGAGTTAAGCAGTGAGATAGAACGATCAGTAATATCTCAAACGACACAATTCTAAAGTCCAGTACCTGCCATCTTAAATCCTTGAAAATTCTACTCTCCCCACTTAGAAGATCATCAAGTTGATTCAACTCTTTCTTAACATCTACAATAGCTTTTCCGATTTCGCAATCATCATCAGCATTGAAGAAACATTGTCGATCCTTGGCATCGGATACTATTGCTTCCCAAACTGAATCACTTCGACTCAAAGTTCTTTCATTTCCTAATATCCACAGACAATGACTGAAAGAAATGCAAGAATAATGATTGATATCTACCTGACACAAATACATAAATAAATAAATTAATTAATAGTGTACAGATCATTTTAATGCTCACCGAGCTCTTGTCAGGGCAACATTAGTTCTTTGAGGACTACACAGGAAACCAATGGATCCACCTTTGTGAGACCTTACAGTTGAGATTATTATGATGTCCTCTTCACCACCTTGAAACCCATCAATCGACTTCACCTTAACAGTAAATTTGTTCGATTTATCGTTCCCATATTGGAGCTTATCTTGAATCGCTGCAACTTGAGCAGCATACGGAGAAATCAAACCAATACTCAGTTTCTCGTTTGAGCTATTCCATGCTGCTCATAATACATGTCAAAAGAACACATTGGTAAGAAACAAGGAAACCTACTCACGCGATCATGTCTAAATAAATTACAAGTGGAAATAAAATGGAGGAAATCTAGCAATAATCAAAGTAAATTATCCACAACATTACGTACCTGGAGTATAGGAACACAAGAAGCAACACTTCAGGAAAAACTTGTAATTGGAAAGCAAACAAGAGTTGCATACATATCTTACTTGGGTGTTTCAGGCTGAATCAATTGAGCTATTAGCTTAATGACTTTATATATTATATCTCAATCAATTAATAACTTAGGATCCATATGAATAAGAGAAAATAAGATGTTATTCAGTATAGATCCTACTACAATTGTATTAGCTTACTTAAAATTGATATATAAAGAATATTTTCCTTCTGTAAATATTAAGTAGCTGGCGAACAAAGTAACTACTTTTTCATGCAATAATCCTACGGTTCATGTTTGAATAGAAGAACTCAAGTGTACTAGAAGGAAATGAACGAGCTTGAAATAAGGCAATACCTTTGACGAGTTTCTGTACAATCTTCACAACCACTGCGACCTCAACCAAGTTCCTTCTGCTTACTCCCACATCATCCAACTCCTCTCTTCCACCACGGACGTTTATGAACGCGTATGGACCAAACATTTTGCCTTGGAGATAGGATCTTTCGTAACTTTTACTCTGCACATTTAGACCATCCAATATCTGATTTTGATAGAACTTTGAATTTGGAAATCGGCTTATTGATGGATGCATCCTGTACTGCACATTAAGCAGATGTTTGGGATGACCCAATGAGCTTAATCTTTCAAACACGCTTCTCCCAAAGCCAGCGTCTTCAGAAACCTGCTTATAAAGTATAAAAAATAATTATAATCACTTTCAACCTTCCATGAAATAGCAAATCAATCAGAAGTAGAAGACAGGCAATTTAAAAAATATGAACTTTACAGAGACCTTGCTTGACACTGTTGCTGGCAGTTGACACTCATCGCCCACTAGGATAGCGTGCCGCACACCTCGGATTTGAAAAGCTATGGTTGATTCACATTCCTTCACCTGAGCAGCTTCGTCAATGACTAGTAACTGGAATGGCTCAATATCAAGCGAGTGTAGCTTGAATGCCGATGAAACAGTACAGAATATCAGAGAAGCTTTCTGGAAACAGAACTCTGTAATTGAGCTTTTACCAGCAGCTTTTGGAAAGTTGAGCTTACTGAGAGAATCCCGCAAAGATCTTAGAATGAATACGCACTGTCTTCTGATGCTCTCTAAGTTTGTTGTATCACTAAACGATTCAGAACCAGTCATTGTTTGTTGCACAAAGATGGTCTCTAACAACTTAGACGTCATGCCACTGTCCTCAAACAACAAATTTTCCAGAGAGTCGAGTAGAGAAAAGAGATGCATTATGTTCTGATAGATTCCATCATCAATGAACCTTCTTGGTAAATGAGTGACAGCTATAAGCATGCAGTTACGCAAAGGTGGTTCTAAGATAATAAATCGTTCTCTAGCATAATTTAAAAACGATTTTGTTTCACCCTGCACAATTTCACCATCAATATGTTCTTTACTTTTGATCTGTTCATTTTCCACGAAGATCTGATGCTGAGAAACACCGTCTTCTAGAAAATCAAGCATAGACGAAACACAACCTCTCCAACCAGTTAGTGGTACTAAAATCTCTATAAGTCTATCAACACGGTAATCTAAGAAGATTTCCTGAATGTCACAGTCAGAGCTGACCTTGAGACGATCATTGTTTCCAAACAGGAGCATGCCTCCTAAAGGACAAGTCAAGAAGCTCGTACCACTTTTGGTTTTCACTGGATTTCTCACTAGAGTCGTCACCCGAGAAGCCAACTCTGTGATAGCAGTATTTGTTGGAGCACATATGATAGTCCTCACATTCATTCCTAGGAGGATATACAACAATGTACTCAAAGTTGATGTTTTTCCAGTCCCTGGTGGACCCCATATGAGTTCCACTGAAGGCTCATGGCTGCATCCACTTTTGCGTATTGAGGCCATAACTGCCCCAAGTTGTGATTCATTTAACATCGATAATAAAGTCGATGGAAATTTTTCCACAACTTCCACATGACTATCATGAGTGCAAACTTCACAATCTTTCTCTCCCTGTTTAAGGGTATGCAGGATAGTTAAAACTCAGACAAATGGATAAATATAAATTACCATATATATCAACTGAACGCCACTCTGAACAAAACTTTTTGGTCATTGTTAGAGTTACAATTACCAAATTTTCTTACAAATTATTAATGGAAGCATATAAACAGGAAAGCATAGACCACAAAGAGTGAAGGACTGAGAGTGGAAGAGTGAAGTCAGACTTTACAAAAAAGCCAAAAAATAATAACAAAATGAGAATGATTTGTAAACTACAACAACTGCTAGCACTGCCATATATAGTGTCTTAAAGAAAAGAAATAAATTATATTCTTTTGACGTTCAACGACTTCAGAATTCCAAAATGTTTATAGGTCAAGCACAATAGCATACCAGGTCACTCCTGCCTAATATTTTCTCGATGATCATCAAATTTTGATGCATTCTTAAAGCACTCCATATCCTTTTCTGAGTGGTTATATTCGTCAAGTAAACCACATAGAGTGACTTGGTTGGCCGATCATCAACTTCAACTTCACCAGCTGCTTTAAGCTTGAAAGCAGAGGACGTGCATCTGTCACCATTCTCTTCATCAGAAATTTCTCTTACAGTTGCAAAAGTGTATGTCCGTCCAATGCGTTTCAAATCAGAAACACTTTCAGGCTTAGAATCCGAAAGCAGTACTAGATCACCGGGTAATGTTCTGTAGGGCTCTTTGCCACGATCACTTATTCTGTTTTGCCAGTTGTCAACTCTTACATCGTACAGAAGTGAGTCCGGTTTTGCCTCTCTGAAATATAAGACTTCAGCAAAAGGTGATTTATATACTGTTTCCAAGGAAGATGCAAGTGCAGCGCGCGTTTCTTCCAACAGCGGGTAAAGATATGATGATAGATAGTGCTTCACACTATAAAATACTTCAGGAATACTTTCCACCTGCACATATTGATAGAATTTAGAAACTGGGCATTTGATATACAAAGTAAAGGCCAAAGACTGAAAGAAGAAGGAGCTGATCATAACTCATGCTCCCTCCTATTTTGAACACGAGGGAGCACCTATTTATCTCATGATGCTCGACAAGTGAGATCATCTTGTAAAACGCAACAACACAATCACATTAGCATCTCTTCTCCATCAAAACATGCATACACTACTACTGCAAGCGTATATAGTGCAATCCAAAGATTATTTTTTCAAGCAAGTTTAACCAAACTCAGTCGAGCATCACAAAGCAAAGCAGCACCAAAAGAAGCATACTTGGCACACCAGCAGGCTATAGTTTCTGTTCTTTCTATGATTGACTTGAGAGTTGAGACATTAAATGAACTCACCAATTCAAATAACTAAACAAAGTTCATTCAACACCATAACAACACACAACCAATAGTTCAACGGTTCAACCCAACCTCGATCACGAACACACACACACACACACAGAGATATACACTCATTATCCTTTTCGAAAACCCTAAAATCGGCAACTACACTACTACACACACTCGAAATACCTGGTCCTTGTACAGATCCTCATCAAAAATGTCTTCCAAAGACCATGAGAACAACGAATCTATGAAGTCATCTTTCGGCCATCGTCGCTTGCTAGTAGCCTCCGAGCAGCTCCCTTCCATTTTTCCCCAACTTCCAAACACGAAATTCTGCAGAAAACACAGACTAGCTCAGAGGTGAACACGAAAACGGTGCATACATGCGAGATCAACTTTTTCCAAATAAAAACCAATAAGTGGAGAAATAGTTACTATTTTGCTTCGTGATGAAGGAAAACTGTAGCAAGCGTGATCAAACTAGGAATCTTCCGGACGTATATGAGCAAAGGAGAGTGAGAAATGAGAGAGCTTTTTTGATCATAAGTGATGGAGAGAGTAGTTAGAGTGGGAAAAGGTAGTGGAAAGTAGAAACTGACGTTGGGAACTGTAAAGAGCGGGTCTTTTCAATTTACTTAAGACTTTGGTTTTCTATTTTTACTTTTTTTTTAAACTTTTAAATAGGTGAAAATTTTGAGTTTGTATTTTACCTTTTTACCCATGGTAATGATAATATGCTAATGAAAGTTTGAGCCTTGAGGTGTGTTCAAAATAGCATTAATCTTCATAATTCAACCGTAAAGGTAATTTTGGAATTATAAATAATGGGACAGAGAGACGGTATGATATATAATTATTATTTATAATTCATATAATTATATTTTAATTTATAAATTTATGTAAAAATATATATTTTAAAACATAGTACTCCCTATGTCCCAACTAACTTGGGGCACTTCTTTTAGGCACGAGAATTAAAGAGTTATGAAGTGTATGATTAAAATATAAAGTTGTGATAGAAATATATATTATTTAAATTTATGTGTGTAATAAAAATTTTCTAAAAAGTAATACGAGTCAAACTAGTTGGGACAGAGGGAGTATCTAAAAGAATCATCGATTAGGATCTAGGACGACAGTTCGGAAATGGGAACTGCCTTTTACGGTTTCGAATATATATTAACCATGATTTATTCAATACTATTATTATATAGATAATTAATATTTGTATTTATAATATTAAAATGGTTAATATAAAACTTAGGCCGTATAATTATCTCCAGCAGTACTGAACTCAAACCAGCTCTGCATATATCGCCGGCGAGATATCGACGGCGGTTACAGACTTACAGGCTTACAGCAGCCGTTGCTTAAGGTTGAAACTCGGCGTTGCTCGATGGTGCTGAAATGAATAACTTCTCAAACTGATACGAGCATCGCCTATCTCGTGCTCACTAATTTTGAGTAATTTGATGTGAGTTTCTATTTTTCAATCACCGGTTGATCTGACTGTATGCTTACCAGAGTCCCTTTTAGTTCTTTAAGCGTTAGTGTAGCGCCCATAGACATTCGTAGACGTTTGAAACGTCACGGCACTTTGCACACAATATGTTTGTATTTATGCCTGGAAGGAGAGCTATTTATGCATGGTTGTTTACTTGAAGCTTGTTCTTGTTACAGCGACGCTATTTTCTTCGGGAGGAATCAAAGAAAGTCTCTTGCCTGCAAGTAAGTTTGCATCAACGAAAATTCTTTGTATGTCTAGATTCTCTATGCTTCTAAAGTTTGTTTAATGGTATGAGATATCCTACTGTTTCATCGGCGAGAATGCTCCAAAATCTTTGCCATAAGATCAAGGAGTCATCATCTTGTTGTAGATGGAAAGAAGTGCTTTTCCAGTATAGAGAGATAACGAAGGCTGGATTTCAAATGACAGATCTGTTGGAAATGCAACTCACTACAATGACTTTTCCCATATTTTGACAGAGCGTGACCCCAGCGACCGCTAGGGGGTAGCGGTCGCTGGGTGCAGAGCTGTGAAAGGAACAGAACTTCCCCCTAGCGTGCGCTAGGGGGTAGCGGTCGCTAGGGGTGGTCTCGGTTGTGAAACAGAAATCCCACCTAGCGCTCGCTAGGTGGGTAGCGGTCGCTGGGGCTGCGGGAACTCCTCTGTAACTTGGTCATTTCTTGTTGCTATATTTGAGGGATCAGTTTCTTGGGCGTGGGATTTTCCTTCTCCATATAAACATACTCCATCCTATAACCCAGAGAGATCATTAATCACTCTTTTTCTTCTACGCTCTTCTCCCACAGAAAATAAGAACACCTTTGATTGATTCCTAAACCCCCATCCGGATTTCGTCTCCAACCCGAAATTCGTAAGGGCACTACGAACGTCGGGACCGTGTTAACCCTTGAGAGTTTTTCTGGTATTGGAACCGTGCACCTTGGGTTCGCCGGGAATAACTTTTAGGGCAGTGGTTCCTCCACGTCACGGTTGATTTATTTATTTGATTGTGTTACTCCTGATTTTGACGGTTCGAGCTCCGGTTCCAACAAGATCATGCAATATACTCTCATGTTCTCAAAGCTTGTTTAGCTTTCTCGTTTAGACTTGGACAATCTGTCCATGCATCACTGACTAAGCAAGGATTTGACTCATTCAGTTCGATAGGAAATTCACTGATGGACTTTTATACAAAATCTGGCACATTGGGTTCTGCATGTAGTTTTTTCAATTGCACGAAGACAATAGATTCAGTTTCGTGGAATATAATTATCCACGGGCATCTAAATCAAGGATTTCTTGAAGAAGGAGTTGATTTGTTTATTCAAGCTAGATCAAATGTCTCTAATCTGGTGGGACAGAGGGAGTATAATTTTGTGGTTTACGATTTGGTTAGAATTATTTTAAACAAATCGAAATCGTAAATCATAATTTTATAAGAAAAATAAATCAAAATATTTATTTTAAATCGCAAACAAAATCAAACTTCATAAATATAGTTTGATTTGATTTACAGTTTTAACCGTACCATGAACACCCTCGGTCCAATCTCGAGCCATACAATGATTGACTCGTTGAATTCACGGACATGTTTAAGTTCGTTTATTCACGATCCTTCAGTCGAGTCAACATACGAACTAATTTGCTAAAATGGAAAATTTACACAAATTCGAACTCGAGTCCAAACCAAGCTTGAACTCAAACTCATAAATAATTAATATAAACATCAAACGAGTCGAACACCAACTTGAGAATAATATTATCAAGTACTTAATTTACAAGCCCAACTCAAGCAGAACTCGAATCAGTAATCAAATGTCGAGCCGAGCTCAAACAGTAGATCAAAAGCTCGAGTCAAGTTTGAGTTGAGTTCCCACACCCTGACATCCTAAACGAGTCAGGTATGAACTATGAAAGATTAGCAATTCGAATTAGAGTTAGGTATGAAAGAATTACCTCAAGTGGAGAAGGAGTCGAAGCTTAACAGTAGTTTGTAATACCTAGCAACATACATATATTTGTACAACATAAAAGAAACCTATTTAGTGTGTAATCAATCCAAATAGACTTTGCATACAAAATGAAGAGATCAAAAAGTGTTTTTAGAACACTCCATACATACCTTGATTCTGGTTTTGCAAGCGCTGGAGAAGAGGAAGAAGATGAACTGATTTTCAGTACCCCTTATGTATACTAAAAGTTTAGGGCCCACTAGTCACCCAAATAATGAATTATTTCAACTTTATAATATGACTGATATAGTTATACAAAGACCCAAATAATTTGTCAACCCATCCATGTTCTTGAAAACTTGCTAAATAAGGAAATATGTCTAATAAAATGAGATAACTCAATAAGAAAAATAAGTCTAAATAAGTGAGACGGATGAATTATATTATATGTCAAAGGTGTATTAATCAATGGAGTGGTTAGGCCAGCTTTGGTTCTTCGTAAACTACATCAATCATGTGAATGAAATTTTATAATATGTATTAATTAGTCAAATAAGTTATTCTATAGTTGGTCAACTACATCATGTGAATGTGAATGGAAATTTAGAACGTGATTTCTTAAATAAATCACTACTCAATGAACCTTCCCTTTCTCAATAAGGTTTAGATTAATAGCTGTAATTATTTTTATAATACAATTATTAAATCAAGGTATCTTTGAGTTGTTTACTTTCACATCCTTCTAAGTTCCTAACAACGCTAAGCAACACATACTATTCTAGCAGTGTATTAATGCATTGGACCTAATGATGTTGATGAAACTAAATAATCAGCACTCATTGTCTCTGCATGTGCATGATAACTGATAAGTAGATTATTTTGGTCTTACACCAAGTCACCTATAGTTCAGTGACTTTAGTCAGTTTCTCGAACATGTTCATCAATTGTGTTAACATGCAATTGAGGTTGCCATCACATTATTACTTTAAGTCTTTAATCACTTGCTTTAAATGTTTGGCATTGCAGCAATTCCTTCCAGCAGGATCACAATATTCAGATTCACCACTTAGTAAAGTTCTATGGATTAGATATCCTCCTGGTGTTGTTATTGAAGAAGATATGCTCCATAATGCCTTGATTTTGTTCGGGGAAATAGAGAGGATTAAGACATTTAGTGACAAGAACTATGCTTTCGTAGAGTTCAGAAGCGTTGAGGAAGCAAGGCGTGCCAAAGAAGGATTACAAGGCAAACTCTTTAATGATCCTAGGATACTACTTGAGTACTTTAATGGAGAATTTCCCGGAGGCAGAGGACAAGTTGGTGAATATGCACTTCAACCAGGTCAGATGGACATACTTGGTCTTAACCATCCTTCTTTACTAGGCAATAATCCTGGACATCCACCATCCCTTGGAATCCGAGGCCCTGAGTTGTATGTGAGGCCACCCTTAGGTCCTCATAGCACGTTGGAGCATGCAGTTTATGGCCCAGAATATATGGATTTGGCTGGTCATAAATTACAAAATCCTAGTCCCAAAACTCTCATGGGAGGGCCATCGTGGAATAGGTCATCTCCCCCACCTGGAATAGTTTCTTCTCCTTCAGCAGGTTTTAATGTACCCAACAGGCCTGTGTCTGGTACTTGGGACGTTTTGGATGCTAACCAGTTTCAAAGGGACACCAAAAGATCAAGGTATGAAACCGCGTTGCCTTCTGAAAGAGCTGACTTGGATGAGCCATATGGGATGCCATTAGCAAGAAATAGTGGACAATCTGGTTCTATACCAAGAGGCATAACAGTGCCTGGTCATCGTCATGCTGAAAATGATTGCATATGGCGGGGTCTTATCGCAAAGGGTGGCACTCCTGTTTGTAATGCTCGATGTGTTGCTGTAGGAGAGGGTCTTTCTTCTGATATGTAAGTGACTGCGAACAATTACAGTACTTATGTATTGAAGTATGTATAAATATAGCTTTATGGTGGCCTTATATGGTGCTTCTTTAATATACTTGCACCTTTCAGTAGTAAAACTACTCATTAGTTTATAAGAATTTGCTTGGCTAGCTTATGCTCCTATTCTTGGCTTGCATACTTTAGAATCATATGATATAGTTGGCAGGCAACCTGGAAGATTTGTTTGTTGCCTCTATGAGCTGGGAGAAGTAACTAAACAATCTCGTGGCTATATTGCATTTACTGGGAATGTATGTGTACTGTATAACAATGGAATGCGTCGACCATAATTGAAATGGAGCTAATGTATACAATTCCATGGTGTCTTTTTGTGGTTTTGAAAATTGATTTAGTCTCTTTATGCTTAATATACTTAGATTCTAGAAGCTAGTTCCAGACTAGTGGTATGGAATTCTTTTTTGATGTATTTCGTTTTCAATATTCTAGCATACTCTAAATGTAATAAAGTTTGAAATGATGTTTTTCTTTCTTCCTTTGACTAACCTGTTTTTCAATGTTTGTCTGTTGCAGCCCTGATGTGGTTAATTGCTCTGCACGAACTGGATTGGACTTGCTAAGCCAACATTATGAGGAAGCTACTGGGTTTGATATTGTGTTCTTTATACCTGATAGTGAGGAGGATTTTGCTTCATATACAGAGTTCCTGAGATACTTGGGTTCAAAAGACACGGCAGGTGTCGCCAAGTTTGATGATGGCACAACCTTATTTTTGGTGCCTCCATCTGATTTCTTAACTAAAGTTCTAAAAGTTTCTGGACCAGAACGCCTTTATGGAGTGGTTCTCAAATTTTCTCAGGTAGCTCCTACTAGTGCTGCCATAAATCCACGTCCAATCCATCCTCAATATTCAGATCAACATAAATTGACTGTGCCGCAAACAGGATATGGTCCTAATCAATCAGAAAAAAGGCCCTTCTATAATTCTAGAGTTTTGCCTGAGGATCCAAATATGCCTCCAAAAGCACCCACTCCTATCACCGGCTCTTTCCCTGCACACACTGTTCCCCAAACTACAGTAGCAACACAACCTGGCTTGGCTTTGACACCTGAGCTCATTGCTACTCTGACATCACTGCTTCCTTCTAATAATACCTCTTCTGGTTTACAAACTGCACCATTACTGCACACCAACTCTACATCAGGTGCAACAACCCATGTTGCTAGTGGTCCTGACAATGTGGCTCACTGGAATCATGAACAGCAGGCTGCTGGTCAAAACAGTCTGCTTTTGCAACAGCTTGGTGGCCAGATGAACCCACCGCTACAACATCTACAGGGAGCTCAAACTGCTCCTGCCGTTGCAAATGCAACCAACCATTTCCACCAAATGTACACTCCAAACAGTCATATGAATGATCACACAATCAATATGGCGACTCATGTTGCTGCTTCATCTAAGCCAATGGCACCTGCTTTTTCCTCGCAAAGTGGACAGGATGTCAACCAGTACTACCTACAAGGAGTTTCTCAGGATGTCATGAGGAGTCAGGGGATGGATAATGCAAAAGATGCTCAGAGGTTGTATAACCCATCCACTATCCAGCAACCAGCATATCCTATGGCGTCGTCGAATCAACATAGTGGTGTCCCCCAGCCACAACCATATATGCCGATGCCTTCTTCTGAAATAGAGGCAGTGCATCATCAAAGTCAGGCACCTCTGGATGGTGTTGCATTTGGGGCAACCCAGGAAACTGCTGAAACCGAAGCTGACAAAAATGAACGTTACAAAACTACTCTTTTATTTGCAGCTAATCTCCTCTCCCGAATACACCAACCAACGGGTAATCAACCGGGGCAAGGTGCAGGGAGCCATTGAATACCTTTCTTCATCAGGTAATGCACCCCATTGTTGTCTGCTTTTTTGCCCCCTCTTTTATTTTATAATGAAGTGCATCACCCTTTAATCTTGAACCATGCTCATGCCAGTATTTCTCTGATGTGCTGCCGCACTTTTTAACGTACACTTAGTAATAGGGTAAGGTTCTGAAATTATATTGCTCACCAGGAAATTGTTGTCTGAATAAGTCTGTATTCAAGTAGTTAATATACCCATTTTTGGCTCGAGTCATCTTTAGCAAAAAGTAATAAGGTATCCAGACTGTCAACTATAGACCTGGATTTTGCCTTTTGTTTCACCCTATTTGTTTTGTTGAGTTAGGTAGTTTTACCTCCATAAGTTACGAGGCTGGTGATGTTGATAGAATTCAGTATTTGAGCTATTAGTTGGTCCTACGAATATATCATTGCAATCTAATTTTGCGGTAGGGGGGGTGGTATGGTTTGTCTAGCTTATATGTTCATGTCTTTAGCTGTAGCCTGTATGCTCATGTGTATTTTAGAGGTTCTGTCTGCTCTAGCAATTTGTAATAACAGAACTGAGACTTGAGATTGTTCCTGGGATGGACCTTCAATCCTTGTTCTGGCATTTACTTGCTGACTTAACACAAATATAATCATATTAACTCGTTTGCTTTGGTCTTCTTGAGTGTTGCCTGTTATTGGATGAACAAATCTTTGCAATTATTAAGTTTGCTATCCTTTTGAAAAAAACATATCTTTCAGTGTAAGGGAGATATGAAAATACAAAAGGTGAAGCTATCTGTAATAGCATCTCATTTCTAGGCAAGCCTAAATTTTAGCAAAAAGTCAACAATGCACTGATATGTGTTTCTTTGGTTTTGAATCATGTATGTAATGGGTGGACAATGTTGAGTGCATCCCAAGCATATATATTAGTAGTTTGAAGCTATTAGCAAATTCAAGTAGTGGAGAAGATTGACAAATAAGAAAATTAATTATATTTGCTTATCAATTTCCTTTAGCTTTCATTTTCCAAAGCTACTTTAAAAGTGATTTATGGCGATCAAGGCGTTCATTCTAAATTCCTAATTGGTTATGCTGCTTGCATTATATTGCAACTTGCTCGTCTAGTTTCTCTCTAAATATGTGCCTAAATTTGTGTAACATGATTAGGTTCTTTGACCCCCACTTAGTGCGATAGTTGTCGTTCACTTTAGAGATGGACTAGAGTATTTAGACGAATTCCTAAGTACTGTTGCTTTGCTTTAAGAAGGCTACATGTTTTCTAGTGTCTGCTTAGGTATCTCTCATCTCTTGAGAGCATTCTGGGTTATACTTTGAACCATTTACAAGGTAGCTCTTGTTCTAGTCACGATGCTCTCTCTTTTAACTATAAAATTTGTCTTATCCATCTTTTTTTTGAGATATTCTTGTTATTTTAGGTTATTAGAGTTCTGATTTTTACTATCATTATGTATATGTGCATCTATCACACACACTTGTTGCATATAAGTGCATTTTCACTATATTTGCACCTTAGGTGATTGAACTAGATAGTAGATAGTATATAATCACAGAGATATCACTAGGTCCTGCAACTTAAACTATTATCCCTCCCTCTTTTTTTCTTTAATTGCTTTTCAATTACTCATTTAATAGCTATAGTAATTTGTATCATGAAGTTGTAAACTTACTTTATATCACTAAATCTGACATGATTTCGATTATCTATTTTCTTCTTAAGTATTTCTCAATGAAGAAACTCAGAACACATAAAATCCCCATTACAAAACCTCCTGAATCTGCCTTTAAAAACATAACCCAATTGATAATATACATTTAATAAAAGTATTTAAGTTTGAAAAGTGTAATTGTAGGATATATGTGGAATATTTGGGAAGGAAAAATGGAAATAATATTTTTGGGAAAATAAGAATGAAGATTACAGTAGCTTGGAATTTGATATTCTATTACAAAAGTAATAAAATAAAATAAGAATAAAAATGAAGCCGAGTCGAGGAGAGATCCTCTTTCCGCAAGACAAGATTACGCCCCGGTAGTGCTCTCGGTAAGGCGTAGATGTCTCCAAAGATAAAACGACTTTCGTCTCCTTGATAGTAGCACCACAAATCAAAGAGCTCAAGTGTCCTCTCAAGAATGAGAAACACCTATCTATATAGGTCATTGGATGTTATAGGAATTGATCACAAGATCGTTGGGCAGGTCGTGGCACAAGCTGTCTGGGGCAGGCCATGACACAGGCCATGACACAAGCTGTCTGGGACAGGCCATGGCACAGGCCAGGCCACCAGATCATGGCACAGGCCAGACCAGATCATGGCACAGATCATGGCACAGGTCATGGCACGGGCCAGACCATATCATGGCACCAGACCATGGTCCGGGCCAGACTAGATCATTGGGCCATCGATCTGGCCTAGACACAAAGAGCGTTATGAATCAAATTGGAATGGGCACTAGACCCAAGTATATCGTAGTGGCATCTTCTGCTACTTATAGTGAAAAGATTTTCTTATTGAACTGTGGCAGTGGCCAGCTTTTTGTTGGGACGAGGAATCTTGTGTCGGATGCAGAAATGCTGCCTTGTGTGCCAGATGCATTGATCAGTTCCGTGCACAATCCATTAGGTAGTCAGCAGCAGGATGGGATGCTGTTGTGGCTCGAAGAACATGGTCGCCGTCTGCAAGAAGGCATTATTAAAGTTCGCCGACATGGGAAAATGCGAAGCATCAACTTGTTCCCAGAAGAGCCGCCCCACTGCACTTCTGCTGTCACTAATGGTGTTAAGGTAGCTGATCACATATGTTATAGTTTCCTAATAACATTTGTTGGATGCCTGAATTCTTTATAGTTGTTTTGCAACTTATCAGCACACCTACTTTGGAACTTTCGAAGAATGTGATTATTTTAGGAGGATCCAGCAATAGCGTTAAAGAAATAAAATTTAATCATTGGTGTATAAATATATCATGACTGAAGTCGAGAATGCGCTCTTACTGCTCATCTAGGTTTAATTTTGTCCCTTTGACGCATCAAGCTTGTGTTCAAACAGTGTAAATTAGGATCAAGAATTGCAAATGATTGCTTAAGGAGTTGAAATATCAATCCAGTGATGGATCAGCATAGCTTCTGAGGTTTCTATAAATCTTTGTGATTCGGTTTCTAATTAGCTAAACCATGCTTCTGTAAATGATATATTAAGCACTCCCTGAAAGAGTTGTTCCAAAGTTTTTGTATACTATCATCTTTTCCCTATTGTTTCAAAAAAAATTATCCAGTTTTTGAATGAATTTCCATTTTGTTAAAGGTTCGTGCTTCTGCGGCCTTTGTACCTGAGTTCAGCAACCTTCAAGACGAATCAGAGAAGTTTTTGTTTGCTTATTCGATCCGCATGTCTCTTTCACCTGATGGCTGTGTCATCGATGGGGTGACCTTCGGTTCTTGTCAATTATATTGGAGGCATTGGATTATTCGTGCTAACAATGCTGTTGTTTCTAATGCAAATGGGGAAGCTGTGATTGGAAAGGTTCGTGTTTTGTCACCCATTGCTCCAATATCCTCAATTTTCTCAGTCGAATTGTCCAGTATGTTTCTTTTACCTTTAAATATTGTATTTCTGCAGTTTCCACTACTTCGTCCTGGTGAGGCTGAGTTTGTTTATGAAAGTTGTACATCTCTACCTGCTTCCAGAGGATCCGTTGAAGGCTCTTTTACTTTTGTCCCTGGAAGGTACACAAAATACCTATCGACTACATTTTTTTTGTACATTGAGATGTTTCTGGATCATGCACATAAATTTTTTCATTCTGACATTTGATCTTTACGCGATGAGATTACCTGCATTTACTTGTTTAACTAAAAGAAGAGGAGGAAAAGATAATAGAAAGAAGAAAACTAGGACTGGAGGCTGGAGCTACAAGCAAACCTTTAGCCCTAAAATCAATAGATTTTCTTTCCTACGTTGATATAAAAGTAAAAGGCAAGCAAGAAACACAAGTCAATAGGGAAACAGTTGAATTGTTGCACTTATCATTAGTGTAAGATTTCCTTCCCTTTCATTATAGTATTCAAGAAAATACGGTTACAAGCGGATGTAAGAAGTCAAGTTATAAAGTACTCGCATAATATTGTACTCCCTCCGTCCCACGAAAGTGGTCCTGTTTCTATATTATAATACACTTAGTTTAATACTCCCTCTGTCCCACCTCAATTGTCTCATTTGATTATAATAATACACTCATTTGAATATAATATGAGACAATTGAGGTGGGACGGAGGGAGTATAAAACAGGACCACTTTCGTGGTTTGCTCATAGTAATCGTCCGGATTGAAAAAAAAAATCATTTTTTCCAATTTTTTATTTTATCATTTTACTGACGACGACCTTCTTCGATCAAGTTGAAGTTGCTGTATGATCTAACATGTGATTCTAAATCACTTTCATTTTATGTTGACATGCATATAAAAATGGCATGTTAGAGTCTCCATCAAGTTCTATTTCATTCTAAAAAATGAAAACACCAATATTTTGTGTTTTTCATCTTTGCACAAATTCAAACTAAGAATAGGAAATTGTAGGAGAAAGTGAAACTGAAATGCAGTGTGAAGATTGTTACCAGCAATTATTAAGCAACAATTCTATAGATGCAGCCCAAACGCAGATTCTTCTTGTTACCTTTACGAACTGCATAAAAACGCACAAAAATCAACACTAATGGAGATAAAGCTTACTCAAACAAATAATGTAATAAGTTAATTGTCTTTAAATACCCAAACTATCCAGGAATTATGAAATTGCACACGAACTAAAAAATTGCCCTACAATCCGCAAAACTACTACTTTTTCTGAATATTGCACATAAGGATCGAGTATGTCATAGAGTGATTCTACTCTATCAGAAATTTAATTCTTAACAAATGATCCTACTAGGGTAAATTAATAGATTTAGTCTCACACTACCAAAATTTTGGAGGACGGAGGGAGCACTTACCTTCGCGATTGTATGCGGAACCATCAATGATGATGGTCGGGATATGGCAAATCTTGGGCCATTCGGAGTCACCTTCTCCATCGCTTTGAATACGCAATTCCGGACATTCATCAATGTTTATGATTCCTAAGCTGAGGCGGTGCATTGCATCTATGGAGGGTAGATGCCTTAACCTCTTGAGCTTACGTAAACTCAACCATTTTAGAGATGAGAGCTTGCCAAGCCATTCAGGCAGATTTTCTACTTCAAAATTTTCTAAGGTTAGCGCATAAAGAGCAGTGAGATGTTGAATTGATTCCGGCAAGCACTCCCAACTCTCCATCCCCTTCAAAGATAACTGATGGAGTGAGTGACTGCATCCTCCCAAAATGCCCTCCACGGTTTCCATTGAGCCTACGTCCCCCATACTAGCATCCAAAGCTAAATAACGCAGGTTGATAGTAGGCCATTTGCCTACTGTACTATAGAGTTTAGGAACACCAACGATTTTCAAATAAGTAAGAAGAGGTGAATTTGGCAAGCAGTCAATGAGGCTGGGTAGATTCTCTAGACTACTTAAGCTCTCTAAAGTCAGTCTCTCTAGAGAGGGTCCTATCAGTTGACAAGGAAAGTGCACCAATGCATGGCATTCACGAATTTCCACACAGCGAAGGGATGATTTTCTTGATTGCTCTCCACCAATTGGATCATCTGCTATCCTTGCCAGATTTGGACATTCCTTTATAATCAAATCTTTCAAAGAGTTGAGGGTGAGCAGACCATCTGGCAAGTATTTCAAACTACCGCACTTCATTATCGATAAGTATGAGAGATTCTGATTGTTATAGAATAACCGGTCTGGAAGGCGTTCCATGTCGTTCATTTCTCGAATAGAGAAGACTTTGAGGAACGTAGTTTCCGTAGAGAATATATTTTCCAAAGGCGTGTAGCCTGCAACCCCATTAATTTCCATGTAGCTTAAGCATGATGATAGCTGAGTTGGAGCACTCGTCAACTTCTCGCACTCAGTGATCTTCAGGTGATGGAGGTTGGGGAAGAGCGTCACTTCACTTGCACTTGCAGATTCCGCTTCTTCCCACTTGACCAGCTCGGGCATGTCAATCAACTCGAGCCTTTCAAGAGCAGGAAAAGCAACAGGCGTCTCCTTGTTCCCCAATCCGTAGATTGAAGCACTTATGCACTTTACTTTCCTCAATTTCAGGAGTTTAAGGGACAAGAGATTTGGCAAGTGCCCCAATGTTGGGATCTCTTCACATCTGTTGCAGTATAATAGTGACACTGATATCAACCTGTTGAGCCCAACACGAGACCCTTGAGGTTGAGGCTGCAGAACTTCCATCTTCATCATCCATCGAGGAAATTTTTCTCCCTTGAAGCTGTGAATCTCTAACTGCTTGAGGTTTGGGTGGGGTTGGAGGCCTTCCAACACATTCTCGTCATTCACTACACCAAGTCTGTATTCATACTCCCATTTCAAATGCAACTTTAATATCTTCGACTTGTTAAGCAGCTTTGCTTTCTCGGCCTCTTCTTTATCATGAACCCTTTCTAGGTTAAGGATGCTTAGTTCCCCTTTGAGATTATCCAAGCCTCCAAGTTCTTCAATTTTGCAGCCATTCTTGTTGCCCACCTCGAACTTGGATAGTGTTTCCAGGTAAGTTAATCTGCCAATCCCAGGAGGCATGCCTTCACGGGAGTAACATTGAAGGTTCCTCAAGTTAATCAAGTACTTAACGGTACTTGGCGGTTTTTCCAAACGTGGTGTTCTCAACGTTAGCAATTGAAAGAGTTCCCCAATCCAATTAGGCAAATACTGGATATGAGTATCAGAAAAATCGAGATGCCTCAAATGTATCAACTTCCTAATCGAGCTTGGCAACTCATCCAATCTACCGTAACTCATGGAATAATCTAAAGCACGTAGACACTTGAAGTCCGAGAACACGGTGCCTGCAGATACATCGCTTTCAAACAGTAATGTACGCAAGTATTTCGCCACTTCTTTTGGGATGCTACTTGATCTATATCCATGAATTATGTATCGAACTCGGCTGCTACCGTCTCTGATGTTTGAAGAGCCTAAAACAGAACATGCGAGATCGTGCACAAGATCGTGCATTTCATACGTTTCTGCATTTCCATAACGATCTTTACTATGAACTTGAAGTAAAGAGTTTTGTAGAAGAATGTTGATGAAATTTTCTCCAAGAGATGTCAAGTCATTGCTGCCACTATTACCAAGAAACCCTTCTTCCATCCACAGCTCAACCAGTCTCTCCTTCCATATAAAGCTACCTTTCCCAAAAATGGAACAATATGCAAAACACTTCTTGAGTGATGATGGAGATAGATTATTGAAGCTCAATCTCAACACCTTTGTGATATGATCTCCTTCATCACGTGACAGCCATTGCTCCTCGACCGAGAGCCATTTTTCTTCGGATGCATTGCGCAGAATCCCCCCAACTATGTTGGCAGCTAGCGGTGAGCCTTTGCATTTTCTTCCAATCTTCTCCCCAATGCTGGCGAAGTCGGAAGGAACAGTTCCGTCTCCAAACGTTTTTGCTTTGATTATGAACCAACAATCTGCATCTGATAAGCCTTTCAACTCGTGTATCCCATCTGTATTCACAATGGAAGCCACCGCCATGTTTCTGGTGGTAACAAGAACAACATTTCCTTTGGTACAAGTAACTCCCAACAAGGAATTCACAAAACCTTCCCATTCTGTATGATCTTGAGTCCAAACATCATCAAGAACAAGGAGATAAGTTTTATCCTTCAAAGCTTCTTCAAGTTTCCTCTGAATATCTTGCTGGCTGTTGGGGATATACGCAGAATATGAAGGAATTGAAGTAGACAAATAAAACGAAAAACGGATTCTCTGAAAGGCGTGAAATCACTTTCAGATCGAATCAATTCGACGGTACTGTCGAATTATCCAATCGGATACAATTCAGAGTTGAACTTTAGTATGTGTTGTATAGAGGGAATTTTGATCAATGGTGGGGAAAGATGCGTCTCTCTCTCTGAAAATTACAGTATGAACATTTAAAATCACGCGCATAACCGCTAGCCAGCGGTCGCTGGCTGTTGCTCTCTGAAATTTTCTGCGAGTGGCTGCCAGCGACCGCTGGGAAGCCAGCGGCCGCTGGCTACTGTTCTCTGTTTTTCTGCGAAACACTTACCCAGCGACCGCTGACATCCCAGTATACTCCCTCCGTTTTTTAATATATATATGTTAATTTTTTATAGTATACTCCCTCCGTTTTTTAATAAGTGTCCAATTTTACTAAATCACATATACCAATAAAATGAAAATTTTACTTATATACCCTTTATTGAATAACATAATAAATACATTCATACAAATAATACTCCATCCGTCCCACGAAAGTGGTCCTGTTTCTATATTATAATACACTCAGTTTAATAAAAAACAGGACCACTTTCGTGGGACGGAGGGAGTATCAAATTCCAATAAGTATTAAATAAGGGCAAAATTGAAAGATTATCATAAATATATTATAGAATTTTGAAATATGACACTTATTTAGAAACAAGAAAAAAAGTGAAATTGGACACTTAAAAAAAATGGGAGGAAGTATGATATATGCTCATTATATTATGTTCTACTATGCATTAATGTTACTAATTAATAGTATATAATTTCAAAAAATTTGCATGTCAGCGCTATCAATGTGATCATACGGTTCATACCTCATTAATTATGTCATGCATGATCGAATAAACTATAAATGCATGATATATATACTATAAATAAATGCATAATAAATTAATGCAAAGTAATATTATAAACGATATTAATTTGTAGACTTTACTTTAGAATTAAAATTCCTATTTAAAAAAATAATCTCAATTTAACATGGAAAAAATTGAATTATTGATTTAAGCCTTTGCTATATAAAAGAAAAATTATAGAAAAATTAAGATTTTTTTAGTTTGGCTGGAATATTTAGATAACATATTTTTTAAATAAAAATATAAAATATATATCATTATTTATACACATTTTCTGCACCAAATTATGTCCCATGATTCAAACTTGTGTAAGAATTATGACGTTTTGATTTTTCTGTTCAAAGTTTTGAAATTGATTCGTATTTTTCCTAAATTGCATGCATGCAGCTCACTTTAAATCTCATCCAACTCGTAGAGAGGGCTTTAAACCAACACAGCTACTTGAGGTGGGCCTTTAAAAAAAGTAGATTTGATAAAACTCGATTCGATAATAAATTAGTAAATTTCGAGTTCGATACTTTTATAGAACCGAACTTAGGACTGTTTACGGTTTGATTTGATACGGTTTTATACCAAAAATTAAATCAAAACCTTAGAATACGATTTTAATTAGGGGTGTCTATACAGGTCGGGTCGGGTACCCGAACCCGAAAATACCCAAATTTGCCAACCCGATCCTGATCCCAAAGTATATTTCGGGTACCCTAGACCCGAGTCGGGTATTTCGGGTCTTAAATGCGGGTACCCTAAATACCCGAAAAAATGTTATGCTGCAAATTGAATAATAAGAAATATTGAGAATAAGAAAAAATCAGAAATAAAATATAACTATGAAGAAATGAAATAGAAATGAGATTCAAAAGATAGCTTCTCAGATCTAGTAGAACGACTCCTCATGTTTAACTTGATTGAAGTTGTTACGAAGAAGAGACAATAATGGGCACATTGCAACTGAAGAGGAGACGAGGCGTCGAGCAAAACTTCAGAAATAGAAGAAGATATGCCAGTGAAGAAGAACGAAATAAATAAGGATGAAAAAAGAAAGAATCAAGGAAGGACGATGGAGGAGTAGAAAAAGAAAAGATGTAGAAGTGAGAGGAGAGAGAGAAGAAAAGAGGATGTAGAAGATAAATGAAAAGATGGAGAAGGAAGACATGGGATAGTGGGAGAAAAAGAAAGTTACAGAATAGAGTGGAGAGAGGGAGAAAAAGGAACATACATTGCAGAAAGAAAGGTGCATAAGAGAAGAAGGTTGCAAAAATTTAAAGTGGGTTGATATCCGGGTATTCGGGTATTACCCGATCGGGTTTTGGGTACCCGAATACCCGACAATGTCTTTATTTTTTTTATCCGAATCCTGACCCGAATTCGGTAAATTAATTCGGGTATTCGGATACCCGTTTTAGCTCCGGTATCGGGTAATTCGGGTAAAACCCAATACCCGTTACCCGTATAGACACCCCTAAATTTTTAATTTTGTTTGAGACCAAACAAAATTGAATTATTATCAAAATCAAACTAAACCAAACTGAATTAATACGGTTCGATTTGCAGTTTACTATTAATTTTTATTATCTTGCTTAATATATAATATAAATATAAATATAATTTTGATTAATCAGATTTATTACCATTTTTAAGATAACAATAAAATAACAACACTAATATAACACATATAATTGACTAATATTTAAAAAAAAACATTTAAAATCACATATTTTTTTTAGGAATTATAAAATTTAAAGACATGAGTAAGTAAAGAAGAAGAAATTGAGAAAAATAAATATTGATTTATTTGGTAATCAATCAACATAATTTGATAATTTAATTTTTAACTAATAAAATTAATGAACATTTTATATTTAAAATATTAAATAAACAAAATTCTAATATTAAATCATCCACTTCATAAATAACTAGAACATGTGCCCGTGCGATGCACGGTGTACAAATTTCGTTTTCAATCGTAATAGATATGTTACAAAATAAAATAATGTGTTGCTCTATGAATTCTTCTTTCGAATTAATATACATAACGTGTTGCTCGATTAACACATAAGTTAAATATAAAAAATATTATAATATATATTATAATAGTATAAAAAAATATAGCAATTTTTAATACATACATTTATTGAGTTGTCTCGTGGTTGTACTACAACATTTACAAATTTTGAAACACCTCTTTGTAGACAACATTTATTGTAGTAGTAGCATTATTTTGTTTTTCTCCTCCTAGCAGAATTTTCAATCCTCTCCGAGTTTTGACTCTTGATATTGTTACATACAGTTGTCCATGTGTAAACACCGGTTTTGGCAAGAATAATCCAACATGAGACATTGATTGTCCTTGACTTTTGTTTATAGTCATCGCATAAGACACAATCAAAGGGAACTGTCTCCTTTCAAACTTAAATGGCAATCTTGGATCGGCTGGTGTTAATGACATTCTTGGAATTAAGACTTTCAAGTTCTCATTCTCACCGCCGAGCACTTGAGCCTCTATCACATGCTTTCCAAGCTTTGTAACCATCAATTGTGTTCCATTACACAGCCCGGATGCATGATCAATGTTCCTCAACAACATAACCGGTGTGCCTTCTTTTATATATATTTCATGATTTGGTACCCCGGAACACTTGATGGTGTTGAGAAATTCTGGTGTATGCACTTGTGAAGCAATATCCGTATCATAATCGGACTTTGACGCTGAATCTGAACTTCTATAGAGACAACCTTCACTCCTGTTGATTGATATCATGTGTTGATTCACAGACTCAACTATATTAAGTGTCGGTGCAAGTATTGTCCTCTCTTGTAGTAAGCTTTTATCCATTGCTCCAGTACCATATGATGGATAAATTGCATTGACAATGCATTCAATGGGATTACCTGACCATTTGATTAGAATGTCATCTGGTATCTCTATGTCAACTTCACCATCGTGTGGACCTCCAATCGTTCCATCACCAATATTCGTAATCCACTTACTGAATTCTTCTAATTCAGCAATATCCTTATCAGTGGTCATTTGTTGCAGTCGCATGTTTTTTGTCAACCGCAATACTTTACAGTCCCTCCAGAGATAAGACGAATTAATTGTTGCAAAAACAACATCTTGTCTACTCCCTTTTGGTATAACTTGTAGTATTTGTCTGAAATCACCACCTAAAACAACTGTTTTGCCCCCGAAAAGAGTGTCTGCACTTGATGGATTATCAAAACGCATTATATCTCTGAGAGTCCTATCTAATGCTTCAAAACAGTATTTGTGCATCATCGGTGCTTCATCCCAAATAATAAGCTTGCACTTGATTATTAGTTCTGCCAGCGGTGTTCCTTGTTGTATATTGTACGTCGATTCTTCATTAACATTTATAGGTATTTTGAATCGGGAATGTGCTGTCCTCCCTCCTGGTAATAATAGAGATGCTATACCACTGGACGCAACATTCAACACTATATCTCCTTTCAATCTTAATGCAGCAGACAGGGTTCTCCATATATATGTCGTACCTGTGCCTCCATAACCATATACAAAATAAAAGCCGCCGACATTTGATTGGACATAATGCACAATCTCTTCGTATACACACCTTTGCTCGTCATTTAGCATTGCCATTAGATGTGTATGATCTTCAATCAAGCTATCTCGATCATAACTCATTTCATCAGCGATCAAAGTATTGTCTTTTAGTTGGAAAAAGTCTTCACTCGGGAAAGGTATACATTGAAATTCATGCAAGCTCCTACCAAGTGCCCTCAATTGCTTCTCTATCTCCACAAGAGTGAACGCTTTAATTTGATTAATGTCCAATTGATGATCTGTTTATTGAAAATACGTATATGTATTATTGATTTTTAATATAATTAAAATATAAAAATATAATGTTCCCTATTGCCATACCTGGATTACGTAACAATGCCCTTTGAGTATATAATATGTCATCCGATAAATGTTCCCAACACGCATTCCATACATTATCTGGACGTCCTATCGAATCTGTTGATAACAACGTGACGAACGATTTGCGTAATGACGATGCAGATGCCCAATCGCTTGCTTCTATAATGGCATCAATATATTCTTTATCGTCACTCAATAGACCTAATGCATAACACGCATCTCTAAACGTGCTATAGAGAACACCATCTACTGTCCTTATGTCTTCATAACATGTTGGACCACGTACAATGTTAAGCAGACATCTCAAATAATATCTCTCGCTTGTGCCCGGAGGTACGTAGAATATCCTGCCGATCGAGTACCCTAGTTTTCGTGGCTTCCATTCTTTCTCACGCTGTTTCCAAACAATTTCTATTAAACATTTTTTCAATGTTTTTAAATCATTATTTGATTTATTAAATGCTTTATTATTTTCCTAATAAAGAAATTAATTCTATTGAACATACTAATTAAATTTTATAGATTTAAATTTATTTAAATTAATTTATTTTAATAATTTATTAAATATTTCCCAAAATAATCTAATTATTTTGCTCAATCAAGATCTTAAAACACCCCCAAATAATTTAATTATAGCCCCATATATTTTTTAATATGCAGTCCATATAAATGTGATAAATCTCACCCAATGTGATAATAGCCCAATGTGTTAAATCTAAATCTTTATCCTACTAAACTAAGTTTGAACCAATTTGATTTAGCCAATTCATTTTAATTGCTCAAATTTAATGAAATTATTTGGCCCATTCGATTAATTAAAAAACGGCCCATAAAATTATCCTAGAATTGGGCCATTCTTATTAGGTTTTAGTTGTCCTAAACCTAACAACAAACACAACAGCCGCTGCTATGCTTCTCTCATTTCACTTTATCCCTCTTCCTTTCCTATCTCTCTCGCCGCCCATCTCTCTCGCCGCCCTATGCTTCCTTATCGACTCTCTGCTGCTCTCGAGCTCGCCACCTCGCCGGCGTCGCTCTACCTCATCGTCGGAGTCGCCACCTCCGCTTTCTCTCTCTCTCAATCTCTGTTCTCTCACCTTCCTCGGTTGGTGTTGTCGCTGCTTTCGGAGGAAAGCTCATCGCAGCTCCACCGATGGAAACCTCAAGGTAAGACTCTCCTCATTCTACTTCTAAATCTATATATTTAAATTTTGATTTTTTTCAGAAATTTCCTAATCTTCCTCACTCTCTCTTTCTCTCGCCCTGCTCTTCGGATTTCTTCGCCTGAATGGGGAAAATTCACCGAGAAGCATTCCCAGCAACCTCCTCCCCTAGTAATTTCATGTCAATTTCAGTTTATGCGTATAAATTTTTTAATTCTATTAACTATGTTTAATTTTCTGATTTTTTCCTCTACACATCGGATTTCTTAGCCTGAAATGGTGATAATTCACCGACAAGCACTGCCTGCAACCTCTACCCCCGGTAAGTTATTATATATTTATTTTTAATCTAAAATTTGCACTGCATGCTCTCCTATAATATGCATTTCCAGTTTATACTTGGTTATTTACTTGCATAGGTTCAGTAGATAAAGAAATGTGCCTTCTAAATCTATGGTTCAATAGATACATATAATCTATGGTGCCTTGATTACTTTTTTTAGTTCATGCCTTTTAAATCTGATTACTTATGATATTTATGACTTCTAATTTGTAAGATTTGTGTTGGTTTTTTATTGAAGATACCATATGGTCAATTCCTTTTTTTATGTCCTATTTTGTTGATGAAGTATATTCTCTAAGCATGCTATTTGCATCTACTGCACTTAATATATCATATATCATATGGTGATTTGTGTTGGTTTTTTAAATTGTTATTATTTACTGAATTTTTTCCAATACTCATAACTCTCTTTAATTTTCTATCTCTCTCCCTATGGTTTTTGGATTTCATCACCTGATTTAATGAAAAATCACCAAGAAGAAGTCCTAGCAACGTCCTTTCACGGTAAGATATTCTCAGTTTTCTTTTAATGTTTAATTATGTACATTGCATGCACCAATTTATGTTGTGATTAATGATTAATTTTTGGATAAAACACCTATACTATTGATTCCCTTTTATATTTCTGTATTTTAAATTTACTAAAATTTTTCCAAGTTGATAAGACTAATACATGTTAGTAAATATACTATTGTATCATTTTTTTTCTACTTAAGTAGCTAAAACGTACCTAAATCAAATGCATGTCTTTTAAAATATTTAATTCATGATGTGATTTAGTATATTATATGCTATTTATTATCCTTAATATTCTGGCATTTTTAACTTTATATAATTTGTCCAAAGTCAAATTATAGATGTGAGTAGATTAACTTGGTTACATGTTTTAT
>JAPKLX010003083.1:0-11619 GCA_026898415.1 Leonotis leonurus
TTAAAAACCGTAGTGTATGTATTAAAATTACACGCACATAGACTACGATTTTTAAAAACCGTAGTGTATGTATTAAAATTACACGCACATAGACTACGGTTTTTAAAAAAACCGTAGTCTATGTATGAAAATACACGCACATAGACTACAGTTTTTTAAAAACCGTAGTCTATTATTTACATACACTACGGATTTTTTATAAAGCGTAGTCTTTAACAAAAAAAACGCACATACACTACGGTAGATGAAAAAATCGTAGTGTATGCACCGTAGTGTATGATAAAATTTGTACTAGTGCTTGATTAATAAACTGGAACAAAGTTGAATGCACAATGATAAACGGAAAAGAACAACGAACTAGAATGTTGCAATCGGCTATCCTTCGGAATTGAATACTAAAGCTAAAAACTACTAGCTAGAAATCAGAGGCCGCTTACATGTCAGTGCCCGCTGACATGGCCGTTCCACGCTCTCCGCGCGCACCATCCGCTGAGGTGGTTAGCGCTGACCCGAGTCAGCCACTGGGGTCGCGGTCGCTGGCCATGGCTTGCGCTGGTTGGGCGCCTGGCTCGGTCGTGGCTCGGTCTGGGACATCAATGTCTAGTTAGCGGTCACATAGGGCTACGCGACCGCTGACTTGTGCTCTCGGCTCTAGTCTTCACTCTCTCGTCATTTCTTGATCGTTTATCATCCCGTTTCTAACTTTAGCACTTGTTTTAGCTCGTGATTCTAAAACATAATATGAAACCTAAATCTAGCCCTAAACATCACGTAAAATGGAAAAACTACAAGAATAAAGACGAGAAAAATATGAGTTTAGACGACCAAAAAGAGTCTAAACAACCCCTTCACACACACAAAACCTTACTTGTCCTCAAGCATAACTTAGTTTAAAATACCCATAGGAAAAATCTAACACGACATGCATTCTTGATAAGGCTTCAAAATCGTTCCAAAATCAATCTTCCTATCATCACGTCACGTCACATAGAGATCATAGAAGCAAGAAGTCCACTTAGACTAGATACTCGTCAATTCGAACAACATAAAACAATAATGCACAAGGTAACATCGAGATCACATAACCGGCAAGATTTTTTATCCATAACTTTATTGGCATATCTCTCTCTTTTCTTTTCTTTTCAATATGAGGAATATTAAGGACAATGTTCACCGGGTGTATACTCCAAATGTTCGGGTTTTTCCGGTGTGGTTTTCCATACCCATCTCTTTTATAATTTTGAATTATTGATTAAGAGAGCGAGGTAGAGTCCTTATGTATTCCTATTTTTAACGTACTCAAAAAGGCAATTTAGAACAATGTTAAGTTATATGGTCATGATCGTGAGGTGTGAACAATTAGGGGTTCCCTAATCTATCCTCACGCGGTTTCCTGTGCTCGTGGTTCCCATAGGAGTAGAGACCTCTTGACAAGTTCAATTCTCATTACAAAACTGGTTTAATTCTCTTGTGACCTAGCATAGATAGAGATTAAATTAGCCTACTATCATAGACTTCCCTATCAGGAGTATATGGTTACTTTAGCGGTCATTCACAAGAATTAGGATTAAAATTTGGTAATTAGATTTAATAGGTGAATCCATTAATTGATTTAGTGTCTATACATTACCCCACATTACAAGCCGAGTAAAAAGACCTATTTAATCTCGATCCTTGCACACTTAAAAGTGGTCGAGAAATTAGACGATCTGCAAGCATATGATAAGTTTGATTGCATTGTATTGATTTCGCTGAGCGTTTCATTGCATATATTACTCTTTATCCGAGTGTTGAACGATACAATTTTCATGTGAGAACTTGCAGGTTTGTAATTGTTGAGATTACTTCTGTTATTGACCGTTGATGATGACTTGAATAGGTGCCTCGAATCAATTACTACTTTCGTTTTATCTAATGCATTGATGATCTTCATGTGCTCCAACTCGTGTTTATTCATTATCTTTTGTTCTTCTCATTGTTCGAGGACGAACAATATCTTAAGTTTGGAGAATTTGATATAACACTCATTTTGTATGATTTTAATGATACAATTGTCCACTTTTATTGTCTTGTTTTGGTTTGTTTCTTATGAGTTCCTTGGTTTTGATGTTTTGTATTAGTTTTACGTTTGTTGCATTTTTGTGTTTTTCTATAGGATTTTGACGTTGCAAAGTCCTATTCGGCTACTCAACTGAATTTACATGTATCTTCCATTTGCACTCTGTTTCAAACTCCTTTTTCAAAAGTGTGAATTGCTCCATCAGATTATCATACTTGGTCTCCACATCTGCAGATGCATCTTTTCTGATCGGCTGTCGCTCAATCGACCACCGGTAACTGTTCGATGTCATCTCCTCAATGATCCTGATAACCTCTGAAACTGTCCTGTTCAATAAACAACCGCCGGTGGATGCGTCAACAATGCTATTCGTGTGTAGGGTTAAACCACTATAGAACTGAGTGATTTGCTGCTCCTGATAGCCTCTGAAATTGTCCTATTCAATAAACAGTTGCCGGCGAATGCGTCAACAATGCTCTTCGTTTGCAGGGTTAAACCACTGTAGAACTGAATGATTTGCTGCTCCATGGAAAGTCTGTGCTGCGGACACTTGTGTAGGAGACCTCTGAATCGCTCACATGCCTTGAATAGTGACTCATCCCCATGCTGGGAAAAGTGTGAGATGTCGGCTATGATCTTCTGTGCCTTCGCAGGTGGAAAATATTTGACGAGAAATTTTTCGCACAAAGATTCCCACAAATTGATTGTCGTTCGGTCCAAGCTCTTGAACCAATCCCTTGCTTGATTTCGCAGAGAGAAACCAAACATCCTCATCCTGATTGTATATGGAGGTACTCCATTCTGCATGATGGTGTCACAGATGTCAAGGAATGTTTCCAGATGAGCATTCAGATCCTCTGTAACTTCCCCACCAAACTGATCTGCTTGTACCATACTGATGAGGGCCAGTTTGAGCTCAAAATTGTTAGCATTGATGCTCGATCCCCATCCTCCTCCTTGGAATTGTTCAGTGGGTGGACGATACATGTGATTGAGTGGCCTCTACTGTGGTGCATTGGCTTGGCGTGCATTATCCTCTAGCTGATGCTGCAAGAACTCCAGTTGAGCTCGTATGTCAGCCATCTCATCATTCTGGTTCGAATTATTATTCTGATTTAGCTCCGACATAACTATTGTTCTCCTTTCTCTCCTCTCCCTCTTATATGTTCGCTCGATCTCCAAGTTTAAAGGAATGATATCCGTTCGCTTGGATCTCGTGATCATGCACTACTGCAAAGAGAGAAAAAGAACAAATCAACTAAAATAAAACGCCTAAATTAATTAATCAAAAATTAATAAAAATTAACAGTGCAGTTGTTTACACAGTCCCCGACAATGACACCAAAAATTGATCGCACTATTTTAAACACAAAAATAGGTGTAGAATAGAGCAAACAGAGTATCGTATCCATGAGGACTGATAAACGAAAACACATTGAATAATTCTTTTAGAGATTCAATTATTATCTAGGAAAACAATAATATGAATGAGATCGAATCAATAATAAACAAATAATAAATAAAAGATTCCAGGGATAATGTATCGACACTAAATTATTAACGAATTTAACAATTAAATCTAATTACCATATTTTAATCCTAATGCATGTGAAAGTTCGCATAAATAACCACATACGTCCGGATAGAGCGGTCTATGATAGTGGGCTAATTTAATCCCTATCTCCGCTAGGTCTCAAGACAATTAAATCAATTACAAAAAGCACACAAAGAATATCCTCCTACAGTTCTCCTATCCCCTCTAGGTCTCAAGGGGAAACATGTATTGTGATCTATGAGATTGGCTATGAAATCAATTCCGAATAAGACATCAAAATCATAATTTTCATGCAATAATAGTGGCCAATTATCAAAGCATGAGAATTAAAATTATAAATCACAAACAAGCATAGGAAGGAAAATTAGGAATTATTACGAATTCATTAATCAAAATAGGTCTTACAAAATCCCTAAAATCTCAAGACATTTAACCACACATAATGAAACTAAAAACTAAAGAGAAATAAGAAAACATGAAAACCCCCTTTGTAGAACTCTTGATCTTCGGGTTGTCAATCCTTGATCGCGATTTCTCCTCTGGGATGTAGAAAACTAATCTAGAATTTTAAACTATGTGAAAACAGAAGTATGGAATGTGGGAGAAAAAGTCTAGGGCTTTAGAATGAAGCCCTTATATAGTGTTTGAGGCGTGAATAAGAGATAGGGCTCGAAATCCCGTGAAAATAACCGAAAAATGAGAAACGTGCTAGACTTCGGCGATCGCCAGCCGGAATCGCCAAAGTCACGTACAATTTCCACCAACATCGGCAGTCGCCACCCGGGTCGCAAAAGTTGATGTTCTTTCACGACGAGCCGAGTGCGGTCGCCGTTCTTCTTTGCTTGAGTTTGGTGACCGAAGCCCCGGGTCGCCGAACGTGCTGCTCTTTCACGTTAACTTGTTTTCTCGGGTCCCGTGCACTTGGGCCTAGACTCTTGATCCAAATCTTGGCCCAACACGCATCCTTGCAACTTAGTTACATCCCTAGGCTTCCAATCAAATATTTCTACATCCAAAACCTATAAAAATAAAATACGATAAAATGTAAAAAAAACACAAAATACCTATACAAATGGAATACGACACGAAATACTCTAAAATCCGATACGAGATGATATCAATCACATCAATAAAAGCATGTAAAATGAGTTTTTATGAGTGATCATCAAGCTTGGTAGTATACGATTAAAGTTCATCTCGATATGAGTCTGTAGGCGCAAACAGATCCAAAATCGGAGTTGAAACGAGGAAGAATGGGCCAAAATAAAATCAATGCGCGCAGAAAGCAACAAGATCGACGACCTAGGCTGGGATAGTCAATCTCAAGAGTTAATATTGGTGACCCGGGGCTGGGGTCGCCGAATTCATGCGCGAGAGGATTTTATTTACCTTATTTTAATACTTTCTTTCCATGTTTCATTGTATTTTACCCTAATACTATATAAGGGTTGTTCATTGTCAACCTTAGACACCCTTTTTGAGACTTTTATACACTTTTTACATCTTTTATTATAGCCTTTATTTTTCTAGCAATAGCCTTGTTCATACCTTTTGGAGGAGAGTTCGTGATCGAAGATAGACAACCCAACATCACAAATTCTACTACAGGAGTTTATGTTATTTTATTCATATTCAATGTTTAATTTTATTATGAGTGACTAGACTATTTGTGATTCAAGGGGTTTTGTATTGACCTATTTCTTTTGATGGATTCGTAATATTTATTCCTAATTTTCCATCATGTTCTTGTTTATGATTCATGTCCTTAATTTTTATGTTTTAATAACTGACCGATATTATTGCATGCTAGCTATGTTTTTGATGTCTTATCTGAATTGAATTCATAGTTGACCACACGAATGCATAATACATGTTTTACCTTGACACTTAGCAGAGATATGTAAATTGTAGGAGGCTAACCTTTTTGTGCTGTCTGTAACTGATTTAATTCTCTTGAGACCTATTGGAGATTGAGATTAAATTAGCCTACTATCATAGGCTTCTCTATCAGGAGTATATGGTTACTTTAGCGGTTCTTCACAAGAATTAGGATGAAAATTTGGTAATTAGATTTAATAGGTGAATCCATTAATTTGATTTAGTGTCTATACATTACCCATGGAATCCTCTTTTATTAATTTGTTATTCGTAATTTCGTTTGCTTATTATAAGTTGTTTTTATATTAGTTCATCATCAACCCTAGTTTCATTTGCCAAGATAATAATTGAGTATTTGTGCGAATTAATGTGTGTTTTCGTTTATCAATCCCTGTAGATACGATATTCTGCTTGTTCTATTCTATACCTATTTTTGTGTTTAAAATAGTGCGATCAATGTACAAACACATGACTCATGTGAACTCGAGATTGCGGATCGGAAATCGTGTGTTCGACAAAAAAAATAGAATAAAAGAGTATTATTATCATAAATAAATGAAAATTGCTATATTTTATGTTATTTTTAAACGAAAGAATATTATTTCTCTCTCTTTTGATTATTTTTCCCCAACCTTATTAATAATGCACATTTTTTTTAATGAATGAAGAAGCGTAGTAATTTGATAATGTATGCATGACACAAACCTGGGGTCATTTACCACCTTTTCTACATCAACATTGTTTCATATTTTATTTTTGATATTCTAAAAAAAATTGTTTAATTTTTGAATACTTTTATTTTAGTTAGTTTTATTTTATACTACTTGTTAGTTAGAGTTTATTATACAATCAAATAGTACATATTTTTTTAGCATTTAATTTCTTTATATTTGGTTAATAAGGTATAGGGATGTTTATTCGGGAATTAAGTATCAAGTATTTCAAGTAATATAATCGGTTCAAGTATCCCAATATTAAATTTCTGAGTTTTCGAGTTGAGTTTGAGATTACATAGAACTACTCAATTCTCAAAACCTATTTTTTTATTATATAATATATTTTAATTAGATAATTTGAAATATTTCAATATGCACAATACCAAAATTTCATAAAAAACCTGAAAATATAAATATGTTAATTCGGATAAATTCGTTACATGAACACCCTACCCGAAATACGTTAGTTAGGTTTGTGTATCCGAAATTTTAGATGATATTTGAATTTGGATAGTTAAAATTTTTGAATTTGGATAAAGAAAAATTTGGAAAAACATACTTAATCCGATCTTTTTAGATACTCCTACTAATCGAATATAATGTGAATTTATTTTGAATTTACATAATGACCTTAAGTTTGAATACGCGTGGACTAAAGCTAAAAATTCTAACCCAAAATTACTAGACCCGAATAGCCCCAATTACAAATAGGTCGTTCCGATATATTAAAAAAAGAGTGGTTTTCACAGATCAACTAAACTTTTTCGTAGGTATTAATTAGAAATAAATATTTATGTAATTAAATATGTGTGTAATCATTTCATATCACTGATCTGAGTCACTACTAAGTTTTAATGCAATTATTATTGGAACGACATAAATCTATTTTGCACTTTATACGGGCTCAAGTGTTTTGGATGAGTAAACACAATCTATTGTTTATTATAAGAATATGATTATGCGAAAAAAAGTACATTTATACACCTGAAAATAGTTTCAAAAATTTTCTAGGCTTAAGGATTAGCCCAGAATTAAAGTTTCATCACTAAGACTGAAAATCTTTATGTCATATTTTTGGTCCTGATTGAGCAGTTATTGACGTATGGGGAAAGAGAGAATACACTAATGTATACTTTTCTCGTTTTCTTGTCAAGTTATCAAATACAAAACATATGATCACATAGTACAAAAGACTGACAATCTGTTAGTTGGGTTTTGTCTTTGAAAACACAGAAGATGATTCAAGTAGTTGTGTTCTGTTAATGTATTCTGTTCTCTCAGAAGGAGATACAAAATGTGCGGAATGTGGTGGTTAAATTTGTAGCTCAATTAATGAAAACCTTTTTGATTTAAACCAAGTATTCTTTAAAAGATTGTTTACAGATTATGCACTAATATAAATTAAGATGATGAGATAATGTGCAGAATGTAAATACTGTAAAGATAGAACAAAAAGTTTAACGTGGTTCGGGAAACACCCCTACGTCCACGGACTATCAATCTCGATAGTAATTCACTAACTTGTGAAAATCTCCTCACTTATTTAGACTGACAGAGAACCAGTCACTACAACAAATCCAAATTTGATTTGAGCTGTGCACGAAGAAGGTCGTGACCTTTAACTTACTGGGTTTACAATGTAGAGAGTTCTTCCTTAAGCTTTAAAGCTCTAGGAAGACTAGAACTAAGTATTATAGTGCATTGTGTCTAAATACAGTGTAGTTCTACGTGAGGTGATAGTTCTAACTTAAGATAAATCTTTAGGTGCTAAGAACTGTGGATTCTAAGTTTGCAGAAAAGACTAAGTGAAGTGAGTGTATAGCCTTGAATACTTGAATACTCCGAGAGCTTGAAATTATGCACACTTTTAAGCGCTTTTTAATCTGGTGATTGATGTAGAATCTTTGAATGAGTATTTATAGTTTTTGATTCACGAACTAGCCGTTGGAATGCTTTAGGCGCACGAACTAGCCGTTGAATTGTACTCCTTGCCATAAATGCGTCCTTTGTTACCATTTAGGGTATGACTACAGTTCCCAATATTCAAATTCCTTTACTAAAATAATTATATGAGAACGAAGCCTACGCGGCACCAAAGTGTATAAAGGAATAGATGATCTATTTAGGCAGAACATCTTTCCTTAAGCATGTTAGAGAACACCTCATGTTCTGTGTGCTGAACAGATCATTCCATGATCTGTTAAATCACCTTCTGTGATTTGTATACTTTATTGTTAGATAGTATCTGGACATAACGTTTCCTACATTCTGTGTTATATACAAAATGATTCTTTCATTATGTGTCTTGAATGTACTCTATAATTAATCTAAGTAAGATGCTCTATAGTTACATAACATGACTCATGTTTTGTTCTTTACATTTCAACATCTTTAACACTAAGATTAAATACAGATTGAGATAGGATCAGAACGTGACTCACGTTTTGTTCATTTACATGTTACTCTGTAGTCTAACAAATAAATAAAACTTAAGTCTAAGTTGATCTCCTATAGACAGATCTTCACATAGATCTTAATATCTTTACAAAACTAGATCAACTCCACACACAGAACACACTGCGTTCTGTGCTGGTAAAACACTTAAATTATATCTAAGTGTGTATTTTGATAACCATCATCAAAATTATTTCACAGGATTCCCAACAATTTCCCCCTTTTTGCTGATGTTGAAACCACTTTACAGAATGTTCATAGAAAGGATTAGCAGAAACAACATAGAAATAAGTTAATTTTAAACATGCAAGCAGATAATTGTTATTAAGAATAACAGGAAGCATAAAGTAAATAGGCAGAGCCTGGGCAAAGCGGGATTGTCATCAGGGTGCAATCAGTAAAATCTGTTTTTCATTTATTGGTTGTTTGAAGATTACAAATGTTCAATAAACAGAATAAGATAAATTTAAAACAGATCATGACAAAATATAAGTTCCTATCTATTTCTGCTCCATTTATTTGCTCATCCTTCTGTGTGCTGCTTCCATTTCTTTCTTTTGTTCTTCCTCGGTCTTCAAATCGTGCTTGGTAAAGATGCCATCATTGATGAGTTTGTATGTTGGGTCCTTCATGGTCATCCCACATCCGTAGTAAGCTGCTATTTCGTTGATGTATGAACGGATGGATGCAATATTGAGAAATCTGCCCCCTGGAAGCATGGGCGGAAGAAAGATCTTCCTTGGTGGAGGAGTGAAAATGATGTTGTTGGCTGCTGTTGCTCTCCTTAATTCTGTTGCTGCCTTCTGGTCATAGAATTTATCAAAGTATAGCTTCAAAGCATCAATCTCGTTCATCTTGGCCAGCTGTGGGTTCATTTTCAGAAAATAATATTCCTCGATGAAACACCCTTTGATCCTATCCCAAAGATCCAGCATTTGAGTTGGAACCCATTTGTCAGCGGCCGTCATTAATTTCAAGATCTTAATTTTAGCTTGACGAATCATCTCTTATTCATTGTCATTGCATGGTCAAGCCTCCTTCTCAAAGGCAAATTATTCTCTAGTTTCTGAATGGTCTTTTTATCTTTGCTTAGCTCGTTCTATCTTAGCCCATTCTTACCTCTTAAGTTTTGTCTCCTGGTCTAAGAAGTTCTACCTCTGTGCAACAGAAACTTCATCCGTTGTAGCAGCATCCAGTAACTTCTGAGCATTCTTAGCTGATTCAATCATGGCTTGTTCTGCTGGTGTAAGAATAAGGTTAGTGGCAGGTAGTTGAATCACATTGGAGGCTAGGGTTTTCTCTCTCACTATTCTTCGACCACCAGAAGGCACGAATACAAGTACAACACCAAATTGACTGTGCTTTGTTGTGGGCTCTTGTGCTTCTGGCTTGCATTGTTGTTTCTTTTCAACATTCTTAGAAATTCCCATATCAATGATTATTGGGGGAATTGCTTATGTGGAAGGTACATCCTTTGTATCCTTATTACTTTATGTTCCTTCTTCTTCTCTGCTACAGCTTGTGTTCTGGTCCTCGCTTTCTTTTGTAACTTAGCAACTTCTGCAATTTATTTCTTTCCTTTGCCCTTGGCAATTTTCTTCCCTTCCTTCCTAATCACTTCCCCCTTTTCGACAACAACAAAAAAGGGGTTTATTGGCTGGCTTGAAAGATTGGAGTTCATCTTTCAACATTTGAAACTCATCTCCTGCGTCCATTTATGAGTAAGTAGAACAGTGATGTTCTGATCCATCTCTTTGTGTTTCTTTTCATGAATAGAGTTGGCATTTGCAAGATCTTTGTTATGCTGTTTTGTTGTGCCTTGATCACTTTCAAACATACCCTTTATCTCCTCAACTTCGTCTGCACTTGCAAAATTTAACTCTGTAGCAACAAAAGGGACAAGTCTCTTCACTTCTGCGGTAAAATGAGTTATCTCAAAATTCAAAATTTGTTTTGAGACTTCTGTTGATGCCTTAGCCAGGACTCCCTCAACGGTATCCTTCACAAGCTTTTGTAACTCTTCAATTTGTGTCTTTTGATTGTCGAGCTGTGTACGCAGTTCTGCAATCATCTTGTTCTGGGTCTCCAAAGCAGCTTTCTGTTCAGTAGGTAGTTTAGAAGTGAGAGGGGTAATTCGGTCATGGGTCTGAGCATCCAAAGACGTGAAGGCGTTGTTGCCAACATCAAGAACAACTTGCGCAAGATTAGCGACGTCTTCGCTAACTTCGCCATGAACAATCTGCTTCACGTTCCGATAGGTGACAACAGGTGGAGAGAGGTTGAGTAATTCTATGATTGTGAAAGGCTTGTATCTAGGTGGAGCTATTCCTGGGGTATAAACGAAATCAAAGATAAAATCTTCATGCAAAGGGCCTTGAATACCCTTCTTAGGACTCTTCTTGGTGACAGTAGGGCCAACTTGTAAAAGTGGAATGCGTGAAGGTGATGGAGAATCAATAAGAATTTCCTCATGAACGGGTTCACTATCAAAAACCTCCATTTGAGTATGCGGAGAACAAATGACGACGCTTCAAGGAATGGACTAGCTCTGTGGTATAATTCCCCCTCAGTCTTGTAGTATTGACTCAGATCAATATGTAACTCTTCTGCTTCAAAATGCATTCTGGTTAGTACCAGAACGCGGAAATATGTGCATAAATAATGCATGTCCATGAAAGATAAATAACTCATAGGATCGCACTCCTCAATCTTCATATCCTCGAGAGTCATCAATTTGAGCACCGCATCCAGTGTGTAGTAGGGACTGTCACAAATGTTCAAATAAATCCTCAGCCGAATGGCCATAGTACGAGTAGTGGGTGTAAGTTGAATTCCTCGCAGCAGCTATCTTATCTGCAATATTCTCCTTGATTTGCTCCAAGAGAATTTGTGCTTACCTTAGCATAGGGTTTGTTGGGAACCCTACAGATAATTTAAGTTTTGATGATGATTCTCGA
>JAPKLX010003687.1:0-10762 GCA_026898415.1 Leonotis leonurus
TTCGAATAACATCATTAAAACAATATAAACTTGAGGGGTTCCCAACAATTTCCCCCTTTTTGATGATGTCGAAACCACACTTCACAATTTTCCTAAGTGTTGAAACCACAGTTAGTAAATGCAAAATTATAAAGCATTAAATAACAGGTGAAAACATTGCCTGGACAAAGAGTTATTGTCATCAGGTTGTTTTAGAATCAAAACACTTCAACCTTTTCATTCATAGCAATTTCTGTTATTACAGATACAGATATTTTAGAATTGACAGCTCGCTGTTATAATATTGAATGAAACGTTAAGTACAAAAACTTCATTTAGGAGGTTGGCTTTGATCAGCAGATTGTTTCTTTAGAAGCTCAGCCATCTGTGCCCTCCTTTCTTCTACCATCTCCCTTCTCCTTAGCTGTGATGGGACTCCAAAACTAGCATAAATGCCATTGAATAGCATTCTGTAATTTTTGTCATTAAAGTCAATTGGATATCCCATCTGTTGAGCAGCGTGATTGATGTGATTAATTATCTTTGTGTGATCCACCTCTGTGGTCCCTTCAATCCTTGGATACAAAAGTGTAGTTTTCTTTGGAGCAGCTAATGGATGATTTTGCATGGAAGATTGTCTGAAGAGATATTCCACGAATGTTTGATTTTTGTGCTGCTTAAGAAAATTTCGGAAAAGCTCATCCACATCTCCACCTTGTTCCTCCTCATTCAGCAGATAGTAATGTTGAATTACAAATTCTTTCATCAGTTGATTGAATCTAGCTGCCTTTGTGGAGTGTAGCCATGTCAGATTTGCTGGATCCTTGAATTGATATTTTTCGAAGAATTTAAACACAGGATTGGTTGGCTCTTCTTCCTCCACAGGCGAGCCCTCTTCATCTTCCTTATCTTTCATCGCTTGCTGCTTCTCCTTTTCTGCTACGAACAGCTTTCGAAATTCTTCATTCTCTATTTGGTCATGTTTGTAGCCAGCGAGTACCATTTCCTCAGTTAAATTTTCTTCGCTGTATACTTCTTTTCCTTTCTTTGCAGCTAGAGCTTTAGCCTCTTCTGCTCTCTTCCTCTCCTCATTCTCCTCTTGCATCTGCCTAGCCTCCGCTGCTTGTTTGGGATTCAACTTCTTAGAGCGAGCAGCAGGAGCAGGCTTCTTCTTCACAACTACTATCTGTTTTGCCTTCTTTTCTATCTTTCCTTCCCCCTTTTCGACATCATCAAAATCCTTAGATATGATGAGTCTGAGGGAAGCAAGTTCTTCTTTCATTTCGTTGTATTTCTTCTCTATGTCCTCTTTGTGTTGAAGACAGATAGTGATGTTTCCAGTGGCTTCATCCATTCTCTTACTTGAACCAAGGGCAAAAGATTCTTGCTTCACAGACAGGTCGCTGTTCAGCTTCTTCATTTCTTTGATGGAATGTTGAATTTGCAAAGCATCATCCTTGGAAGCAAGTTTGAGAGCAGTGAGTTGAGCAGGTAGTATCCCCTTGACCTGTGCAGGCAGCTGTTCGTTGAGCATAGCAGGGAGTACTTTCTTGATCACCGATGGAATTGTGGTCTTTTCCATATCTACAAACTGTTTTTCCACTCCCTCTCTCACTGTTTTGCACATGAGTTCACCAGCTGCCATCAGTTTCTTCTCAGATTCATCAATTGTTGTTTTCTTGAAGAGGGACAGCTCGTTGACGGTCTTTGCTTTGTTTTCATCAAAAATTTTTCGAATTTCCTCTATCTTTTTGTTCAAATCAGCAGATAGAGAATTGTGCGCTTCATTAAATTTTTCATTTGCCTCTTGAATGACCTTCTCCACAGCTGTCTGTATCTTTACTTGGACTTCATCTGCCTTTGAGACCTCAGCTGTCTCTTCCACTCTGTCATTCCCTAGCTCCATCACTTGGGCCTCTTCCTCCTTTTCTATTTCAATATTAGCAGCTAGCTGTAAAGTAGAATCTTTCTCTGCTGCAGATGATGTTCCAACTATAGGTGCAGATTGAAAGTCAAAAGACTGAAGGTCAACAGCCATATTATACAGATCTTGCTCATTTTTGTAGAATGAGGCAATATCAACATTAAGCACAGCTGCCTCCTCCTTCATCTTTGTAAGCACGTAAGATCGGAAGAATTTGCGTGCGTCGGGTATGTCGATGAAACCAAAATAAGCAGTGAGCTTATTTTCCTCTATCTTCAGGTCGCTCAGTGTAAACAGGAGGAAAATGGCTTCCAAGATGTAGAATGGGCTATCTCGAATGTTGAGATAGACTTGGAGTCTTTTAGCCATTTCCAGTGTAGATGGAGTGAGTGAAATACCAGGCATTTTCTCCTCAACATCTGCTGCCGCTGTCTCCTTCATCTGCTCATATAGCATGTGTGCTCCTCGCAGAGTTTCCTCCTTGTCGACAGCGGGCTGTTGGGATTCAATATGAATAGCAACATCGGGCATACTGGTTCCTTGAACAGGTGGTGGTGGAGGTGTTGGTAGAATTGTTGTGATTGGCTCAGCATCAAAAATTGTATCATCAAGCTCATCAATGAGTTTACGAGCTGTTGGTTTTTCTTGTTTCTTCTTTTCCTTCTCCTTCATTACCACAGGTGATGCCTTGGCTGTCTTCTTCCTTTTCTCAGCAGCTGGTCTTGCTTCTCCTGCTGCCTTCCTCTTCCCTTGCTTCTCAACAGCTGCCTGTGTTGCCGCAGCTTCACCAACTGTCCTTGCTTTCTTAGCAGGAACTTCCCACTCACTGTTGGATTTGCCAACAAGAATCATTTGTTCTCTAAGTGTTTCATCTGTGATTTTTCCAAAAATTTGAGCTGCTATACCGAGAGACATCTCCACCTGATGTTTTGATTTGGGTAATATAGCATCTTGGCTAAAATCAACTGATCTGTTCCATGTGTCTTTATTGAAGAAGCCATCAATGATTGTGCTGATTTTGGTAGACAAACGAAGAGGTCGTTTGACATGCATGTGTACACACTCTCCATTCTTATTCTGCTTCATTTCAACTTGCTTTTCTTCATCAGCTATCAATCTTAACAGCGCCCTGCTCCAGTTGATGTCAAGTTTGAGCAGCACAGCTGTCATGATTCTCAGCTTCACTGGTGTCACAGCGTCAAATGTTCCTTGATGTCCTAGAAACACTCGCTGTACATAATCCAAGAGCAACCTATAGACAGGTAGCATGATTCCCCTGTTGAACGCCTTCCCGTCCCACTTCATCGGTTTGGCAACAATCATGTTGACTGTCTCCACTATCTGCTTGTGTGAGATATTTTCAAGTAACTCCCCTTCATCGACCAGATTGTAAGTATGAAGAATCATATCAAGTACAGATGAGCGTGTAATCTCTCCTTTTCCCGTACGAATCTCAACTGTGTATTCTTCGTTTTCCTCCTCCATCCATGTGCAGTAAAAGTATGCCACTTGGCGAGGAAGGTAAAATCTTGGTTCCTTGGTGATTATTTTGTGAAATCCTAACCAAATTTACAAAATGTTGAATTAGAAATGAATAATAGAAGTAAGTAGTTTGCTGATCAAGATGAACATGTGAAGCAACAGCGAGACATCTAGACAGATAGTGATTTAGTTATTTTGGCATTTAAGTGAACACTTACAGCATGTTTTCAGGCGATAAAATATGTAATAAACAGTGAAACATATTCAAGCTATTTGAACCATTCTTAACATAGAATCATGTATTATCAGTCCAAATCATGCTAGAAACTTGAGATTTTGTAGATTTTTATAAACAAAGAGAACGAGCATAGAAAAAAAATCTAGTTCATGTAGTCCTAAGCACAAATTGCAACCTGAGCATGCTTGAATCTTTTCAAATAAGTCATCAAGGACTGTGAATCCATGATGATCTAGTATTGCTCTAGGTTCAGGAGAAAGACGAGCTTCAATTGTATGAAGCATTTGGGATGCGGGAATGGGAGAATCAGCTTTGGATGAAGATGCTGAGGCTTCGGAGTTAGACATTTTGGGTTTATGAAGGAGAGTGAATGACAGTAATTTTTGTGTTGCAGAAAGCTTGAAAGCACAACAATGGAGAATTGCGAAAGGAGATCGAGTAAAGATGATGGCAGTTAATTCTACACATATATATATAGGAGAACAATCAACGCACGGATTTAAATTTCATTTAAAAACGTTTTATTCTATGGTTGAGATTACTCCCTGAGAAAAGTATTTTGCCGCTCAATTTTGATTGTGTTGTACGCCATCGTTTTGATCATCCAAAAGGTCACATCACTGCCTCGATGCGTGAACCAAGGACTATTGCATTAAATGCTCATCCCTTTTTCCATTATTTTATCTGACACTAAAAGTCGATTGATATTATTTAAATAACAATCACTTATTAGACATAAATATGTAAAGGTAATAATAAATGAGATGAATTTAATTCCCCCTTGGTTGAAGCCAACAGATAGTGATTTTTGTTGAAGGACAGGTAGCTGTTGTTCACTTTTGGACAGTTCGCAATTGACTTCTTTGTGAAACCATTTGCTTTTGTTCAACAGCTTGCTGTCTTCAGCAGATTGTGATTTGTGATTTCAACAGCTTGTTCTTAAATCAACAGCTCGCTGTTGATGAACCTTTTCTAGTGATTTGGAATGAACCTTCTAGCTGTTCCCCCTTGATTGATTATAACAGTTAGCTGTTATTATGAACAGATAGGCACAGATGGTGAATATTGAAACAAATAGCAGCTAGATAACTAGCGTTGGTCATAAACAGATAGCGAAAAGAAAAAAATATATTATTCTTGTTACAGATTGATGAGTACAACAATAGCTCGCTGTTGATGACTCATTGCTATCTGTCTTGACCAATTTTGTCTAGCTGTTGTTCAAGATAAGAAGCTGTTTAAGAGTGTAACAACTGATTGTTTTGTACCATTTACAATCTGTTGTTTACACTTGTACCTTCTTCAATTAGGTTAACGAGTCCTAATTTTCCGCATAGCATTTTAAAGCGATCTTCTGCCAATGCTTTCGTGAGGATATCAGCTCGCTGCACTTCTGTGTGAATTTTCTCTATTTTGATGTTCTTCCTCTCTACGTGGTCGCGTATGAAGTGATGTCGGACATCAACATGTTTGCAGCGAGTATGGAGTACTGGATTTTGGGTAATGGCTATAGCACTTGAGCTATCACAAAATATGGAAATAGCTTCCATGTTGACTTCATAGTCTTTGAGTTGTTGCTTTAGCCATAAGATTTGTGCTGTACAGCTACCTGCTGCCATGTACTCAGCTTCTGTTGTTGAAGTTGCAACAGATGTTTGTTTCTTGGAAAACCATGAGATGAGTTTGTTTCCAAGAAATTGGCAAGTGCCTGATGTTGATTTTCTATCTAGTTTGCAACCTGCATAATCAGAATCTGAGTAGCCAGTTAGTTCAAAATTGTCATCACATGGATACCATAATCCTATTTCTGTTGTGCCTTTGAGATATCTAAGTATTCTCTTAGCTGCTTCCATGTGAGACTCTTTTGAATTTGCTTGGTACCTAGCACAAACACCAACAGCAAAAGTAATATCAGGTCGACTAGCAGTTAAATATAATAAAGATCCGATAATACCACGATACAATTTTGAATCAACTGCTTTTCCAAGCATATCTGGACCAATCTGTCCATTTGTTTGCATTGGTGTCTTCGCTGGTTTGCTCTCTTTTACTCCGTATTTTGTGATGAGATCATTGATGTATTTAGATTGATTGATTAAGATCCCATCTGTAGATTGTTTGACTTGTAGTCCTAGGAAGAAATTCATTTCTCCCATCATGGACATCTTGTACTTTTCCTGCATGAGCTTGCTAAATTTGTTACAAAGGAATTCACATTTTGATCCAAAAATAATGTCATCAACATAAATTTGAACTAAAAGGATATTATCTTGGACTTTGATTGTGAATAAGGTTTTATCCACTGATCCTCGCTTGAATCCAGATTGTAACAAGAAGGTGGACAGAGTCTCATACCAAGCTCTAGGAGCTTGTTTTAGACCATATACGGCTTTGATCAATCTGTACACCTTGTCTTCATTTCCTTCTTCAAAACCAGGTGGCTGCTCCAAATAAACTTCTTCTTCTAAGATTCCATTGAGGAATGCACTTTTTACATCCATCTGGAATACTTTGAAGCGTTTATATGCAGCATAGGCCAGAAACAATCTGATAGCTTCTAGTCGTGCAACAGGAGCAAATGTTTCATCAAAGTCGATCCCTTCCTGTTGGCAATATCCCTTAGCGACTAGCCTTGCTTTGTTTCTCACCACTTCACCTGTTTCATCTCTCTTGTTTTTGTAAATCCATTTAACTCCAATCACACCCTGATGCCTAGGTCGATCCACTAAATACCATACATCATTTCTTTTAAACTCATTTAGCTCTTCTTGCATGGCATTAGTCCAGTCAGCATCTTGTAAGGCTTCATCCACGTCTTTGGGTTCTGTATGAGACAGATAGCTGCTTAGTAATGCACTTTCACCATGCATTCTTCTTGTCTTGACTCTATCTGTTGGGTTCCCAACAATGAGATCAGATGAATGGCTATCTACCCATCTTCTTCGCCTTTTCATTTCTTCTTCAGTTACCTCAATTTCTAGTTCCTCAGGTGGATTGTCGAATTCTGGATGATCTGTGATAGGAACATCAAATAGTGTATCAGTATTAATATCAAGATTTTCAAAGTTATTAATAGGGTTGGGAACAGTGGGTGGTTGTTCTAGAACTAGAACAGGTAGCTCAACAACAGGTGGTTGTGAGCATTCGTCAGCTGTGTTTCCCCCTTGATCTGTTCCCCCTTCATGTAGTAATTCTACAGCAGGTTGATCAATGCTTTCTTCCTCTTCTCCTTCTTTACGTGGACTCCAAAGAAGTATATCCTCAATCACTCGATCTGTGGAGTTTCTTAAAGTTGTAGGTGAATATCCATCCTTTGAGGGAGCACAATCTGTTCCTGAAACCTCAAAGGTAGATTCATCAAAAACAACATGTGGTGTTACTTCCACAACAAGGGTTCTTTTATTAAAAACACGATAAGCTTTACTGATGTCAGAATATCCTAAGAAAATTCCTTGATCAGTTTTGCTATCAAATGTTTTTAATTGTGTTTTCCCATTGTTGTGAATGTAACACTTGCATCCAAAAGATCGAAAGTAAGTTATTCGAGGCTTCCTGTTATTCCATATTTCGTATGGAGTTTTTCCGTGGCGTAGAGTGATGACAGATCGATTTTGCGTGTAGCAGGCAGTGTTTATTGCTTCAGCCCAGAACTTCTTAGGAAGATTGATTTCGTTGAGCATTGTTCTAGCTGCTTCCTTAAGTGATCTGTTTCGCCTTTCCACGATTCCATTTTGTTGAGGTGTCCTAGCTGCAGATGTTTGATGTTGAATTCCCATCTTTGAGCAGTAGGCTTCAATCATATGATTGATAAATTCAGTTCCTCGATCAGATCGAATTGTGACGATGGATGTTGCCTTCTGATTTGATAATCTGTTCAGCAGGTCGGGCAGCTTTTCCAAAGTCTCCTTTTTCTTGTACATGAAAATAACCCATGTAAATCTAGAGAAATCATCTATAACTACGAGAGTATATTTTCTACCATTTACACTTAATGGAGATACAGGTCCAAAAAGGTCAAGGTGAAGAAGTTCTAGATTTCTTGAGGTGGAGTGAGCTGATTTAGTTGGAAATGAAGCTCTTGTTTGTTTTCCTGCTTGGCAAGCTTCACACACATGATCTCTGTCATAGGTTTGAGCAGGTAGTCCTTCAACCAGGTTGTTTTTCACCAGCTTGTTGATGGACTTGAAGTTTAAGTGACTTAGCCGTTTATGCCATAACCAGCTGTTTTCTGCATTTGACTTTGTTACAAGGCAGGTTTCAATTTGGTTATCCCACTGCACGATGTATAACCTGTCCTGCACAACCCCGGTAAGAAGAATCTCTTCTCCTTCCAAATTCTTGACAAGACACTTGTTAGCTGTGAATTCTACTTTCTTATTATTAGCACAAAACTGACTAATAGAAAATAGATTATGATTTAGTCCCTCAACATATGAAACATTAAGAATAGTGGTGTTACCAACTTGGAGATCACCATAACCTTTTGTATACCCTTTTGAGTTTCCTCCAAAGGTAACAGTTGGTCCAATGCACTCCTTGTAGTTGGTTAACAAGTCTTTGCAGTACGTCATATGTTTAGAGCATCCGCTATCAAGTATCCATACTGTGCCACGAGCGGTGTGCTTTCTTCTCAATGATCTCCTTTCCTGCAATAAAAATTTACTCAGCTACCCTACTGATAGAGGGTGCTTTGTTAGTAGACAAAGTTCCTTTTGGAACCCAAATTTGTCTAACTACAGTCACATTCTGAGATGGTCTGATCTGTCTGCCACTGAAGTCGATGTAAACTATCTGTTTCCGTTTGGCAGGTGGTTGTGTTGTTGCAACGTGTTTCCTTGGAGCAGGTGGTATGGTCGATTGAGATTTGGAATTAGCAGTTGGCTGTTGTCTTCTATGGTGTTGGGGAACAGGTCGCTGTTGATGAGCTTCCTGTCTTTGATGATGGTAGACAGGTTTTCTCTGGTTGAATGGCGGAGGAGCTCGCTGATGGTTGTACTGTTGAGCAGGTTGATTTAGCTTTTGAGCAGGTGGTTTTCTTTGTTGAAAACCAATTCCTTGTGTAGTGAACCTTTGTTGTTGCTGTCCTTGATCCTTGATCAAGATTGCTTGCGGTTGTCTAGCATTATTGTTGAGGTTTACTACTTTGTCTTTTCCCTTCTCCTTAACAAAGTTTCCTTTAGGTGGACCTTTGTCAATTCCATCAAATCCAAGTCCTCCATGATCTGACGATCTCCTTTGCATATCATTTATGAGATGAACTCTGTCTGATTTTTTGTGGATGTAATAATTAAGCATTACACCAAAATTTTCCGCCTTGTTGTTGGCCGACGATTCTCTTTCAATCAAATCCGAGATTTTAGCATTAAGAGCGTAGACTTCTTCACTCTTGTTCTTTATCTGCAGAAGCATTGCCCTCTCTCTATCATTGAATGAAGCACTTACTCTCTTCATTTCTTGTATGGTGTTAGCCATTCTTCCGTTTTCTTTAATAGCATGTTTGAACATCTTGTTCAACCTTGCATAATCTTCCATTAACTTGGTAAAATCTTCCATGGATAGGTCATCCTCTTCATCTTCCTCCTTTTCTATCTCTTCTTCTTCATTACCAGAATCATAAATAGGATGATTAGAAGAAATAGAATCTTGATAATTTACCTCAATATTGTCTAGTCCATTGTCATGGCCCATGAGACATTCATCCCATTCAAAGTCAACCTCGTTTGCTACAAATGCTTCGTCATTTTCGGTTGAGCTGTCAGAGAGATGTTTGGAAGCAGATTGTTCTTCAGCGATCATTGCCTTGCGTTGCTCCTTGAGCTTTTGATCGCGTTTGCTTCTTAACTCCTCTCTCTCAGCTTGAGTAATATCTGGACAGTCCGTCTTGAAATGGCCTTTCCTGCCACACTTAAAACAAGAGTATTCTGACAGGTCAGCTTTAACATAGGAAGTTGATTTTACCTCATTCTTCCTATCAGGTCGATCACCAGATCGATTTCTTCCTTTGAAGCTTCGATTATTGTCTTTGTATAGACGTTTGTATTTGTTTGCTCTCATCTCCATTCGTTGAAATCTTTGAGCCATTAGAGAGTACTCCTCAAAATAGTTCTTTGAGGGATAGTCCTCATCTTCTGATGTTGATGAGTCTTTTATTGTGACAACAGGTTGAGATTTCTTCACTATCTCCTTTTCTTTTAGCTTTGCCTTAAAAGCTGTTTCTTTATCTTTGTTACCTGTAACAGATGGTTTGCTAGAGGGAGAGTTAGTTGAACCATGAATACGATTGATTTCATATTCATTTCCAGTTAGTAAATCAAATAAAGCGTCAATGGTTAGAGAATTGAACTCTGGCATCATGGGATGCATTGCCGAGTATATCTCCCAGTTGGCAGGTAGAGCACGAATAATTTTGAGATTCATCTCACGTTGAGTGTACTTGTTCTTGTCGATAGCAGTTATCTCAATTATAATCTCAGTGAATCTATTCTTCATATGGGCTACCGTCTCTCCTGGATTCATCTTGAACTCTTCATATTTATTACAGGCAATGGACAGTTTATTTTCTTGAATCACGTCCGATCCCAAGCTAATGTCTCTAAGCACATCCCACATCTCTTTTGCTGATTTGAGACGTCGAATTTTGGCCAGATAGATGCCTCTAACTGTGCTTGAGATTAAACCTTTGGCATAGTCATCTAAGCCAGCTTCTTTCTTTTCTTCGGTTGTGTAATCATTAATATCCTTCTCCTTTTCAACTATTTCAACAGTTGGAGTTGGTCCTGTACCATCTTTGATTTCAGCTGAATGTTTGTGCATTATCTTGATTGGTCCATCTGTGATGACTGACCACATCTTGATGTGATGCGCCCTAAGACACATCTCAAGTCGAAAGCTCCAATCTTCATATCCTGCAATGGAAAAATCTTCGCATGCACGAGCCATCTGTCCTTCCATGACTTAGATAGATGATTAGTATAATGCAAGTGTTTAATGCAGTGAAAACGTTTTTCAAAGATCTATTCAAGAAGACCACACAGAGTAAACCTCCTGTGTTAACAGATACAATGGTCAAAATGAACCACTGCTCTGATACCAATTGTTGGTCCCGAAAGAGCTAGTTTGGTGTATGGGGGGGGGGGGGG
>JAPKLX010001484.1:0-20734 GCA_026898415.1 Leonotis leonurus
ATCTGAAAATATATCTTCTAATTCTATATATTCAGATTTTTTGTAATATATGCTGTGATGACTATTTGTCAAGGCATAAGCTACAACATAAGATATGCTGAAGACTTTATCTCCGGCATCCATAAGGTTTTCTCTTTCGAACTGATGTACAAAAGATAAAACTGTATCTAAGTTCTTAGTATCCAAACTTAATCCGAACTTAGGATAAACAGAGAACATGAATTTTTGGTATGCTAAATTTCCTGTAGCTGCACCTAAAATACAATCTCTTCGGTCTTTGATTCTATTGTCTATTAAAGCCATTTTAATAGGCGAATCAATACCTTCTTGAAACTCTGATTTTAGCAAAATCTTTACAGCACCTAAATGAACTGTACTGATTGTTGATCTAATTTTAGAGTCAATTTTCATAAGGTTTTTCCTAATCTCTTCTTTATTGATAAGGGATAAGAAAACTGAACCTTTAGTGTCTTTTATATCAACATGCATTTCTTTTGTGCTGACAAAATAAAAGATGTTATTCTTCCTTCTCAAAATATTTAAATTGAAAGGGATTTTAAATATCTTTTCTTTCTTTAAATCAAGTTTTAAATTTTTGATTTTTGAAAGCATTTCTTGCTTTACTAAGAAGCTTCCTTGAAATCCATTTTCATTTTCGGAAAACTCGATTTCGAAATTATCTTGGTGTTCCTCAGAAATCTGGGAATCATCAAGGGGTTCTTTTCCTTTTAAAAAACTCATTTTAAAAGTAATTTAACCATAAAATAAATGGCTCTGATACCCTCCACATTCACCTTCTGACCGGAAGCCGCAGCATACTCCTCAAGGCAATCCATAAGTCTCCTCATAGCAGGTCTGCTCGCCTTAGTGAAGATAATAACATCATCAGCATAAGACAAGTGCGAGATAGGAAAACCCTTGCGCCTCGTGTGGAACATCATGCTGTGCCGGGACAAGATCAGTCTGTCGAGAGACCGGGAGAGATAGTTAGCCGCCAGAACAAACAACGACGGCGAAATAGGGTCACCCTGCCTGAGGCCTCTAGAAGAAGGGAAGAAGCCCGCAGGGGCGCCATTCACTAACACGGTGAACCAGCAGTGCTACACGCATCTCTGAATAAAGCCCAACCACCTCGGCGGGAAACCCATCCGCTCGAGAATTCTGAGAAGAAAAGGCCACTGAACTCTGTCGTACGCCTTAGCCATGTCCAACTTCAGCGCAACATTCGGGGCCCCCGAATTCTCCTGTAAGTCATGTATCAGCTCCTGAGCAAGAAGCACATTGTCGCTCAGCAACCGACCCTGAACAAAGCCACTCTAATTCGGCGCAACCACAAGGGGAATAAGAGGCGCCAGCTGAGAAGTCAAGATCTTGGAGATGATCTTGTTGGTGACATTGCAAAGGCTGATAGGACGATAATCCGCCCAAGTCACTGGAGCCGTCTTCTTCGGAATCAAGACGATCGAAGTAGCCGTAAAGCTCCTCGGCATGGGTGTGCCAGCAAAGAAATCATCCACCGCAACAATCACATCGGTACCAACAATATCCCAACAGCTCTGAAAGAAAAGAGACGAGAAACCATCCGGCCCTGACGTGCTGTCCCCATTGATACCAAAAACAGCATCTCTGATCTCAGCAGCATCTGGCGTCCCACACAGAGCCTCCAAGTCCACTGACGGGGGTACCTGCTGCAGGCAATCAAGGTCAGGATCCATCAGCTCAGGGATATCCGACGTGAGGAGATTCTGAAAGAACCGAGCAGCAGACACCCGAATATCAGAATCCTCCGTATAGACATGCTCACCATCACGAATAGAGTGGTTTTTGGTTTAGTTTAGGGTTTAGGGTTTAGGTTTGGGGATTTGATTTGCGTTTCAACTTTAGGGTTTAAAATTTAGTTTAGGGTTTGGTGTTTAGGGTTGCGGGTTACGTGGTTTAGTTTAGTGTTTAGGATTTAAGTTTAGGGTTTAGCTTAAGGTTTTAGTGTTTAAGTATTAAGGTTTAGGGTTTAGGTTTTAGCTTAAGGATTGGGTTATTTTTAGGACTTAAGATCTAGGATTTAAACCTGTGGATCATGTAGATTTTCAAGTCCCTCATAGGGATTCCATCAAGAATTTATGGTTTAGGGTTTAGTTTATGATTTAGGATTTGGGGTATAGGGTTTAGTTTTAGGGTTTAGGATTTAGGGTTTAGAGTTTTTGACTATGGTGTGAGGTTTAGGATTTTGGGTTTAGAGTTTTTGTTTAGGGTTTAGGGTTTTTGTCTAGGGTGTGGGGTTTAGGATTTTTAGTTTAGAGTTTTTGTTTAGGGTTTAGGGTTTAGTTAGGTATTAGGGTTTAGTGTTTAGATAATAGTTTAGGGCTTTGGATTTAGGGTTTAGTTTTAGGGATTTAGGGTTTAGTTTTGGGTTTAGAGCTTAATTAAAGGTCTAGGGTTTAGGGTTATGATTTAAGGTTTAGTTTAGGGTTTAGGGATTAGTTTACGATTTATGATTTGGTTTATGGTTTAGGATTTTAGGGTTTAGGGTTTAGTTTTTTTTTTTTTTTTTTTTTGAACAAAACACCCCGGAAGGTGGGGAGTTAGGCAGACTCCCAACCTGTATATAACCACTCAAAGAGGAATGTCAATACATGATGTTGGGCCCAAAAGTGACCCACCATCCAAGTCATGAATAACATATAGACATAGGAAGAATGAAACCAAGGCCCAAACAGGCGGGCATCAAACATCAAAAGAGAAACTAAAATAAAGACCAAAAACATAAGCATGAAGAACTATCTAAAACGAAATCTGAAGTTAGGATAGCCATGCTGGTCCATCCTAACTAAAGCCACAAGGTATCGCGGGGCAGTCAAGCAATCATAAATCACCAAGCCCGGGGTCTGGGTCCCCCTCCGGGCCAAGAAGTCCGCAGCTCGGTTCCCCTCTCTATGAATGTGGGAGAAGCGAAACTCAAGCTGCTGAAGAATGAATCTGATCTCCATCACAGTATGACGCAAGTGAGCTGCTCCAAATCTCCCTGAAGTGAGAAGCGAGAGAACAGCAGCAGCATCCATCTCTATCCAAACGTGTCTGGAGAAGTCTCTAGCAAGTCTGAGCCCGTGAAGCAAAGCTAAAAGCTCCGCCTCAAAGCTCGAACTAGCTGTCAATGGCGTGCTGAACGCGACAAGCAAGGCACCTGTGTGATCACGAACCAAGCCTCCACCCGCCGCCGTCTGCGTGCTCCTGTCAAACGAACCATCCGTATCTAGCTTCACCCACGGCGCCTCTGGCGGATGCCAAAGTACCATGAGTGATCTGAGTACCCTCCTGACCGGCTCGACAGCCGGCATGAAATCAACTCTGGGGCGACAGCCTCTCCAGTCAGCCGAATGCAGCTTTCCGGAAGCGACCAGAACCCTCAGCTGGTGAGTAACCTGCCAAATAACGTGAGAAACATGGAAAGGAAAGCCACGATGCTTGCAGCTGTTCCTCTCCGTCCAAATAAACCAAGTGATGAGGCAAGGAATCAGAAAACTAATGTGTGTGCTCCGTGCTCGGGGAAACAAGTGTCTCCAGCGACCTAAACTACGTGCAATGTCGGTGCTCGTGTGCGTGTGAGTGCGCGCAACAGGGAACCATGAGGCAAAATGAGCCCATATAGACCTCGCCGACTCACTAGACACAAACACATGCATGAGTGACTCAACATGAGGAGACCGACAACACAAGCATCTGGACGCCAAGGAGATAGAGCGAGACTGAACCACAACATCCACCGGGATCCTCCCCAACAACAACCTCCAAAGAAAAACAGACACATTCGGCACCAGACAAGAGTTCCAGATCTCACTGAAAAGAGGACGGGTCGGAAGCCGCCGCCGAACGTGCTCCCAAGCAGAAGTCAGGGAGAACTCGCCATGTCTGGAAAGACTCCATCTCATGACATCCTCACCCCCCACAAGAATCGGCGTAGCACCCAGAGTATCAATCACAGAGACACGCAAACCACAAGAAGCATGCAAAGCAGATAAAGCATCCATATCCCACACAGATTCATGCCAGAAATCACACACTCGGGGATGAGCGGGACGACTCTCGATCACACGAAGCTCGGACAGGGGACGATCCCCATACCAAACATCATCCAAAAAGTCCACCCGACCATCTCCGAGAGACCAACGAATAAAAGCATGCGCAGCAATACCAGAACGTAAAAGACGACGCCAGATACTACTATCATGCACAGAATAAGGAACACGCAAAGGGGAAGCACGACGACAGTACTTCGCCCACAAATACCTGGACCAGAGGGAGTCCCGAGCCTGAAAACGCCACCAGAGCTTGTAGCTAAAAGCCAACACAAGGACTGAAAGACGTCGTATGCCAAGGCCACCCTCCTCACTGGGCAAACAAATCTGCTTCCAACTGACCCAGTGCGTCTTCCTCTGCGCCCCGATGGAGCCCCAGAAGAACCTTGCCATGATCTGCTCGAGCTCTTGAAGAACCACCCCATAAGGCTCCATAACCTGAAGGATGTGGAGGGGGATGGTCGAAAGCGTACTGCTGATCAACGCCAGGCGGCCTCCAAAAGTGAGGTGTCTGTGGGACCAGCTGTGAATACGGTCGCTCATCCTCTGCCGGAGCCCCAAGAACATGGACGACTTCATGTTCCCCTTATAAATGGGGACACCCAAGTACGTGAAAGGAAAGGAACCACGCTGAAATCCCCCCACCTGCAGAATACCACGTGCCCACATATCATGACGCTCGCTGAGGAAGAAGCTGCTCTTCTCCACATTCACTTTCTGACCGGACACCGCAGCATACTCCTCAAGGCAATCCATAAGCCTCCTCTTAGCGGGACGGCTCGCCTTGGTGAAGATGATGATATCATCAGCATAAGACAAGTGCGAGATAGGAAAACCATGACGCCTCGTGTGGAACATCATGCTGGGCCGAGACATAAGCAGTCTGTCAAGAGACCGGGAAAGATAATCAGCAGCCAGAACAAACAACGACGGCGAAATAGGGTCACCCTGTCTGAGGCCTCTAGAAGAAGGGAAGAAGCCCGCAGGGGCGCCATTCACTAACACGGTGAACCAGCAGTGCTGCATGCATCTCTGGATAAAGTCCAACCACCTCGGCGGGAACCCCATCCGCTCGAGAACTCTGAGAAGAAAAGGCCACTGAACTCTGTCATACGCCTTAGCCATGTCCAGCTTCAGCGCAACATTCGGAGCCCCCGACTTCTCCTGTAAGTCATGAATCAACTCCTGAGCAAGAAGCACATTGTCGCTCAGCAACCGACCCTGAACAAAGCCACTCTGATTCGGCGCAACCACTAGGGGAATGAGAGGCGCCAGCCGAGAAGTCAAGATCTTGGAGATGATCTTGTTGGTGACATTACAAAGGCTGATAGGACGATAATCCGCCCAAGTCACCGGAGCAGACTTCTTCGGGATCAAGACGATTGAAGTAGCCGTAAAGCTCATCGGCATGGGCGCGCCAGCGAAGAAATCCTCCACCGCAGCAATCACATCTGCATCAACAATGTCCCAACAGCTCTGAAAGAAAAGAGACGAGAAACCATCCGGCCCTGAAGTGCTGTCCCTACGGATACCAAAAACTGCCTCTCTGATCTCAGAAGCATCCGGCGTCCCACACAGAGCCTCCAAGTCCACTGACGGCGGCAGCTGATGCAGGCATTCAAGATCAGGATCCATCAGCTCAGGGATATCCGACATGAGAAGATTCTGAAAGAACCTAGAAGCAGACTCCCGAATATCAGAATCCTCCGTATAGACCTGCTCACCATCACGAATAGAGTGGATCCGAGACCGAACTCTCTTCTGACGCACCCAGCCCTGAAAGAACTTCGTGTTGCGCTCCCCCTCCGAAACCCAACGAATGGCGGCCTTCTGTCTCCAGAAGTCCTCCTCCATCCGGGTCCTCAGAGCGTACTCCGCCACACATCTGTTCAGCTCAGAACGAGACAGAGGAGAAGAGGATGCATCATAGGAAATCTGTGCCTGAAGCACCGCTTCCTCAGCGGCTCTAATCCTATCGAAGAGGTGGCCAAAAATCTCCCGGTTCCACCCCTTAAGAAATTGCTTCGTGCGCTGCAGCTTAAACTGCAGGTTGAGCATCCCCCGAAAACCAGTCGGCGCCTCCCAGATACGAGCCACCGCCGAGCGAAAGGTATGATGCCTGACCCACATGTTCTGGAATCGAAACGAAGCACGGTGAACCACAGCCGAAAACTGACATCTCACCAGCAACGGACCATGATCAGACTGAATACGAGGAAGATGAGTGACCTGGGTGATCGCAAAGACAGAAGTCCAGTGCTCACCCAGCAGGATCCGATCCAAACGCTCATGCAAGCCAGCCCTCTCCCAAGTGAAGATAGGACCGTCAAAACCAGGATCACACAACTGACAGTCGGAAATGGCGTCCGAAAAATCAGTCATCTCCCCATGACGGTCCACGACACTCCCCTGCCGCTCATCCTCAGACAGAAAAATGTTGAAGTCACCACCAACCAGCCACGGGTGACCCTCAACAGCAACAGAAACGTCCCTCAGCTTCTCCCACAGAGCATATCTCCCCTCCCTGCTGCACTTGGCGTACACCACCGAAAGAAACAGAGGGCGAGAGAGAATCGCCGCAGACAGGCGAACGTGGAGCAGCTGATCCGAATCATCCACCACCTCAACCTGAACGTCCCGATGAGAGAAGATCCAAATCTTACCACTGGCGTTCGAAGCTCGGAAAGTCATCCCAAACCGCCTCCCGAAAAAATCGGGCTGAGGAGAGGTTTGGGGCTCGAGCACCGCAGCAAAAGAGAGATGATACTGAGCAATCAGATTCTTGAAATGACGCTGGGATCCTGGATTAGCGATCCGCTGCGCATTCCAAATCAGGAAGTTCGCTGACATGGGTAACTAGTCAACAATCACAGAGGCGAAATGCCTCCCTCCCGTCAAGCGACTGCCAGTCCCTGGAGAACCACGGGACCTGGCAGGAGTGTCAGTGACCGCACGAGGGTCCGAAGAAGAACTGGCCCTCATCTCATCCACAATCCTCACACTGTGCGCCGGTCTGTCGATAACCATATCGATGGAGCCCTGCTCAACATCCGCATCACCATCTGTATCAAGGACGCTGTACTGATTCCCGGTCCGCACCGGTATCCCAGCTCTGGAGCCCCTCCTCTGACGTCGTCCTGAAACGACAACCCACTCAGTGTCAGAGACCTGAGGGAATGCTCGGTGCTGTCCTGTCTGCTCTTCTGGAGAGGCCGAAGCCCGTCTGTCTCCCGTATAAGCTCCTCTAGCCGAGCGGCCACGGCTACGCCGCCGCGAGGCGCGCCGACGAGTAGTGCGACGTGCCTCCTCAGCCTGCGGCTGCTCCTGCTGTCTCTGGTGCGCCGTGCCTCCCTCAGAAATAGGGGGATCCGAAGCACTCTCATGAGGTCAAGAAGCCGAAGCGTCCGTTCCGGGAACCTGCTCAGCTACTCTAGCTGTCTGAACCACATGCGCAGAAGTCGCACCTCTTCTGTGAAAGTCCTTCCTCTCCGGCCTCTACTTCCTCCCAAATGCGTAGCAAGCCTCCTGTGTGTGGCCGACGTGTCTGCAGTCAGAACAATAGTGGGGGATTCTACCCCACACAACTCGCTGGGTAATCTGAGTACCCGCAAGATCAAGGCAAATCTCAGTCGGAGGAGGCTGAGTGATGTCAATCTCTATGCATAGCCTAGCATACGATAGTCTAGACCGTGTGGCAGTGTCACAGTCAACCTGTATAGGGGTACCAAGAAGACTACCAATAGCAAATAACGCACTCATATCATACAGATGGACAGGCAAAGCAGGCAGATTACACCATATAGCAACAATGGGAGTCTCAAAAGCAGGATTAAAATCAGGGGTCCACTTAAAGACACGCATGGGATGACGCTCTATATACCACAAAGGAGAAGAATTAGGACCATTCAATAACTTCGCATAATCAGACTCATCAGACACTTGAATTAAAATATGCTTAGCATTCAGGTATTTCCAAGACAAAGAACCATTAAGTTTGATGTTACCGAGTGCTTTGTCGATGTTGTGGGAGGTAGGGATGGAGTGGGAGAACTTGCCAACCAGAGCTCGTCCAACCCGACCTGCAAGAGAGGCGATGTCAGCTGAATCAAAGGAAATCGACGGCTTACCTTCCCGTTCTCCCGGTTGTCCCAAAGAAGCAAGCTTGTCCGGTTGGAACGTGATAGGGCCCGTTGGGCTAGGGGCAGCCCGTAATTTCTCCGCCATGGAAATGGGAGGGGCCTGAACCGTAGCTTCATCAAGATGGAGCATATGCTGGGTCGGTGTATCTTGCGGCCTCTGATTATTGCCCAGGCTTGGGAATTCTTCTTCAAAGGTGGATTGAGGAGTAGAGTGAATTTGCCGTGTAGTATTAAGATTGGGAGTGGGAAGAATATTGGGATTGGGCTGAGAGGGAAGATGTTGGGCTAAAATTTGAGGCTGGGAAGGGCTGGATGAAGATGGGGTTGAAAGAGGATTGGTTTGGGATGTGTATGCGTGAGTGGGGCCCTTGGGGGGATGGTGATTGGGCTGAGGGTGGATCGTGGGAGTATGGTGATTTGGCTGGGTAAGAGGAGAGGAGGTTTGGGCTAAAGGTGATATAGGAAGGGTGGTATGGGCTGCATGGGATTGTTGGGAAGGTGGGCCGTGAGTTTGGGCGGAAATAGAAGGCTTTGTGAGATGGGCTCGGGAAAAAGGGTGAGAAGTGTGGGTCAAAGGGGAGATGGGCTGAGATATATCAAGCCCAAACAAGGGGTTTGGGCTAGAGGTAAAGATAAGTGTGGGCTGTGATTCAACTCTATCCAAGAAAATAGCAGATTCGGTTCTGGCAACATTCACGGCAATTTGGGAGGTTTCCATGCAAGACACATTCAAATAATCCTTCTCCGAGGTTGTCGCAACAATCAAGCCATTATTGCCATGTTCAGTAGCCATAAAATCCGCCAACTGATTGTCGCTCGAGCCGTTAGCCGATTGAACACCCGAAGCAGCCTGCAGAGCTGGCTTTTCTTGATTGTGTTCCATCAAACCAGCAGTCGTTCCATCATGAATGCCATTCAAACCAGCATGAGACTCAACGGCAAAATCTCCGTTCAAACCCAAAGTAACGCCATCATCCGTTAGGGCATTAAATGTCAATAATGCTTCCCGTGATTGACGCCGCGTGATTGTGGGCGCGAGCTGATCCAGGTGAGAGAGAGAAACAGAGCGGAGAAGGGTGGGCCCGTCGGATGAAACCACAGCGCCGGCGGGCGTGAGTGAAGGTGGCGTCACCAGATCATCAGTATTGGATAAGAGATCATCCGGTTCAGCATCAAACTCTTCGGTCAACTTTTGAAGGGATTTCTCACCTCGATCATCCTCGATAACAACCATCGAGTCTCTACGAGCAAACGCGAGATCATCAGCAGTCAGCACGACGGTTTGCAAAGCACGCGGAGGCTCCGGCGCATGCATAGAATCTGTGGCGAGCTCAGCGACATTTTGGAATAGATTTCTCACCCCGATCTTCATCGAGAACACCCATCGAGTCTCTACGAGCAAAATCGAGGCCCGTGGCAGTCAGAACTGAAGGATGCGAAGCGTGGATATCCTCCACCGCATGCACGCTGGCGGCAGTATTCGACTGAGCAGCAGCAGGAGCCACCGTGTGGGGAGATTTTTGACCCCGATGATCATCGATACCACCCATCGAGTCTCTACGAGGAAGATCAAGGGGAATCTCACCACTGAGAGCAACAGACATCGTCTCATGCATGACGACAGACACCTTCTCAATATCCGTAGGAACTTCATGATCAATTTGATTAAGCTGGCAGTGCATTGTCGGAATTGGCTCTACAGGGAGAGTTGGAGCATCAACATCCTCCGTGGTCTCTGGCCACTGAAATATATGAAGGTATGCAGAATCACCATCCATCAATGCACGAGAATCAGCCGCATCAAGCAGGGGAAGCACAGTAGAACCGCCTCGAGCAGTCCCGGTGCGAGCCTTTCGCCTCTTGGCAACAGCTTTAGGCTTCTTCTTAGAGGTCTAACCTCGCACGAAAGTAGACATATCCTCTCCAGGAGAAGTTATCGCCGCGGCGTGTGCATCAACAGTAAGGGCAGAAATCAAAAGCTTCACCTTCGAAGCTTCATCTCGCTCATGAGCATCAGTAATCTCACGTCGCTTAACACCCGGTGTGAGATTAGATAAATGTCCATGTGAGGCAGATTGTGATCGAAGCTTCCTTCCGCTCCCCAGCTTTGGATCCGGCGGCGGATCCACCATGATAGCAGGAAAAACCACGAACACTCAAACCACAAACACGACCAGAAACATGACCAGAAACACTAAGTTAAGATAAAACACGACCAAATCGAACCAAAACAATGGGGAAAAAAGAAAAACACGAAATCAAACAGAAACTCATGCAAAACAAACAAGAAATCGGCAAGATCTACATGAACTCAAAAGTGTGCGTGCAAAAAGTGTAGGATTAGGTTTAGTTTAGGGTTGAGGTTTTTAGGGTTTAGTTCATGGTTTTGGGTTTAAGATCAGTTTAATATTTAGTTTAGGGTTTAGTTTAGGGTTTAGTTCAGGGTTTAGGGTTTAGAATTTAGGTTTAGTTTAAGGTTTAGGGCTTAGTTTTTTTTTTCCCATCAAAGCACCCCGGAGGGTGGGGAGTTAAGCAGACTACCAACCTGTATATAACCACTCAAAAAGGAATGTCAATACATGATCTTGGGCCCAAAAGTTACCCACCATCCAAATCATGAACAACATATAAACATAGGAAGAATAAAACCAATGCCCAAACAAGCGGGCATCAAACAACAAAAGAGAAACTAAAATAAAGACCAAAATCATAAGCATGAAGATCTATCTAAATCGGAATCTGAAGTTAGGATAACCATGCTGGTCCATCCTAACTAAAGCCACAAGGTACCTCGGGGCAGTCAAGCGATCATAAATCACCAAGCCCGGGGTCTGGGTCCCCCTCCGGGCCAAGAAGTCCGTAGCTCGGTTCCCCTCTCTGTGAATGTGTGAGAAGCGAAACTCAAGCTGCTAAAGAATGAGTCTGATCTCCGTCATAGTATGCTTGAACGAGATGACCTCCCAAAACTTGCCTATATAGCTATGGAAAGGATGATTAAAAAAGTCATCAATTTCAACGGCGATGACAAGATCTTTGTCAATCTTCAGACCGACAGAATTTTGATGCATTCTAGCTCACTAAAGACAATGTCCAGTGACAGCGAAACTAGCATTATCAAATTCCAGCGGAAAATATTAACTGGATCAGTATTTGGGTCCCACAAAGTGCTTATCTGCGAAGAGATAAGAAAGCAAACAGCAAAAAAGGCGATGCCTTACAGCGGTAAAAGGTGTGATTCTGACGCGGCAAAAGAAAAAGATGCCCCGACCACATCAACCTCAACTAACTCAGCATCCACCATGTAGTTAGTGGAGCAGATCGTCAGCCATGACGTAAAAAATGTGTATCCAGATCCTTCTCTTGGGTTATAAAAGAGGAGTTAAGTTTCTTTTAGGGGGCATTCGATCAGTGCACCAAAGAAAAATTAGAGTGTATTTGAGAAAATGATGTGTGAGTAATACCTCTTCGGGGGGATAGATTAGAAGTATGTAAATAGTAATTCAGGACTAGATCCTGAAAGTGTATTTCAAGTATTATCAATAAAAGATTTCTACCTTTATCAAAGATTATGAGGTGTTAATACTCGTCGCTGCAGCTGCTAGACTGTATACTGCAACTGGTTAGTACCGTCAAGACAGGTAGTCGCTAAGGGAACACACCGCAGTGGTTAGCTAGGCAAGATCTCAAAATATCAACAACAAACCTCATGAAATCCGACGATAAGGTTAGTCTTATTTTAACAGATAATACCCTTGATTTCACAGGGATCTATGTTTATTTTACTAAAAACATACCAAAGATCTATCTCCTGTTCTAAAAACTTGTTTTAAAATAATTTTATCAATTGTTTATAATATGCCTGGATTAACTATTGAAAGAGAAATACTTCTCTTACTTTTATTACAGCAAGAAATTGCTACTTCTCCTCTTCCCGATGATAACATCATATCTTTTACAAGAATGAGAAGCATAAGGCTTGATAGTCTATCCGCTAGAATAAGATTTCTTTCAGAAATCTTAAGACTACAAAGAGAAGAATTAAACCGACCTAACTAGGTTAGTCTAAATTCATTTCCGCATCATCATAAATTTTATTTGTGAATGTATCCCTGGTTCAGCTGGTATCAGAGCCATTTTATGATTAGATTACTTTTAAAATGAATTTTTTAAAAGGAAAAGAACATCTTGATGATTCTCAGATCTCTGAAGAACAACAAGATAATTTTGAAATCGAGTTTTCTGAAAAAGAAAATGGATTTCAAGGGAGCTTCTTAGTAAAACAAGAAATGCTTTCAAAAATCAAGAATCTAAAACTTGATCTAAAGAAAGAGAAAATCTTTAAAATCCCTTTCAGTTTAAACATTTTTATTTTGTCAGCACTAAAGAAATGCATGTTGATATAAAAGACACAAAAGGTTCAGTTTTTCTATCCCTCATCAATAAAGAAGAGATTAGGAAAAACCTTATGAAAATTGACTCTAAGATTAGATCAACAATCAGTACAGTTTACTTAGGTGCTGTAAAGATTTTGCTAAAATCTAAGTTTCAAGAAGGTATTGATTCGCCTATTAAAATGGCTTTAATAGATAACAGAATCAAAGACCGAAGAGATTGTATTTTAGGTGCAACTAGAGGTAATCTAGCGTATCAAAAATTCATGTTCTCTGTTTATCCTAAGTTTGGACTTAGTTTGGATACTAAGAACTTAGATACCGTTCTATCTTTTGTACATCAGTTCGAAAGAGAGAATCTTATGGATGCAGGAGATAAAGTCTTCAACATATCATACGTTGTAGCTTATGCTTTGACGAATAGTCATCACAACATAGATTACAAAAAATTGGAATATATTGAATTAGAAGATATATTCTCAGATATAGGATCTGTAGAGGAGAAACAATTCTCTGAAATCAGTCCTTTAGAAAATTCTTGGGCAATAGATATTGCTAGGAATAAACCACTAATGGGAGAAAAACCCAGAATGAGTTTCAGGGGAAAAACCCTAATGATAGGAGAACCCTCTGAAAGAGATCTCCTCAGAAATGTTTCTACTAGGATTGACGATTTAAGTCAAAAACTAGAACTTCTTAATTAAATATGTCTAACATTGATTATCCACATATTTATAAGAAAGGAAAAATTCTATGCCTCAAACGACTTGAGGAAGGAGATGAACATGAAAAGAAGAGTTATCTCTTCAGCAGTCTTTCAGGTAATAATCGTATCTCTGCTATTATTTCCTCCACTAATAACCTTAACCAGATTGCAGGAAGAACATTGCTTGGAATCTACAAATTGCTATCCTTCTTCGGACTAAGCAAAGATCCCAGTGAAGAATGGTCTAAAGAACCCAGTATCTATGGTAAGTACTCTACCCACTTTCAGAGGGGGGGCGGGTTAGCAAGGCTAGGAGAAGTAAAAAACCTCATAGTCGAGCAAGACGATAGAATTAAAAAATTGGCTAATCAAATTGAGCAGATTAAAAATGCTAAGTGTGATTTACCAATAACGAGACAAGAAGTTTTAGATTTCACGAATAAATTAAATGAAATCGAAAAATATCTTGAGAAAATCTTAGGATGAGTTTGAAAGAACTTCAAGAAGATTTCAATAAGATTATTAAGCCACAATTAGAAGAAATTCTTAATTTGCTTAAAAATCAACAAAATGTCGACAATATTAAAGATAATATTGAAGCGGCAGCTGCTAAGACGATTAATGAAATAAAAACTGTTATTCATGATTGTCCTTGCAATAAAGAAATTCTGGATGTTTTAAGTACAGGAACATCAAAGATTGTTTCGGTTGAATATCAACAAGAAACAAAAACGACAAGTTCAGGTAAATACAGTTTTCCAAATTTTAGTGTTGGTAACGAAGAATTAGGAACAGGGAAAAATCCTGGAAGCCTTACATGGCCGTACGGAGTTGATAAAGAATCAACATGAACTACATGGAGAAGGTTGAAAAGTTTTTCTGGAGTAATCTAGAAAACGAAGTGTAATATCCTGCTAATTTCTAATTATACTTTTAAGTGTTCTAATTATTAAAGGACCTAGGTATGAAGAAATAAGAATTTTAGGAAAAACCTAGAGCCTGTTAGGACCTATCATGTTAATTTGGCAGACCGGCAAAGCCTTTTAAAAGGTTTATTTAAAAAAAAAATGAACTTTTCATGCATAAGTCGAAAGTATATACATATTATAGTCCTTGCGTAGAGTTTTTCAAAAGAAAATTTTTGGCACTAGGTTTACCCGAAAGGGAGTTCGTATGCAACCGCTACGAATTTTTAAAGTTTAAGCACGTCGTTAAAAAAAATAGTTTTTCCATGCATGATCGAAACTATATCAATATTATAGTCATTGTGTAGAGTATGAAGAAAGGGAGATGTTGACGTTAGGTTTGCCCGAAAAGGAAGTCGTGTGCAGAAGTTACGACGTTTTAAGGTTAAAGCATTAATAATAATATAATAATAATATAAATATAATATAATATAATAATAATAATATTAAAAAAATAAATTCTCACCTATAAATATGAGAGACGGCCAGAGCTTTTCGCTCATTTCCTCAGAAGCAACTCTGCTTCATTTTGCTTCTCCTCTCTCTTCTTCTCCTCTTCTTTTCTTCTTCTCTCTGCCATTTTCGGGTATCGAGGTTCTGCCGGTTAAAAAATTGAGGATCGATTAAAATTAAGGTACGTCAGGGTAAGGTCGAAGGTAGGCATGGAGCTTGACGACGGTGGCTTAGCTGCCGTTGAGTCTCCGTCGCCATCGTTTCGATATCATTATCTTCATGTTTTCTCCTCTCGTTCTATTCTTCATTCATTGTCCCATTCATGACTATTGGTCTATCAGACAGCTAAGGTCCCTTAAGGTTTTATGTTTCTGACCATAAGATCCGTTATTCTGCCGGATTGAATTTTAGATTTGGATCCCGGTTAGGATCGGCATGTCATGATTTATTGCATTATTCATGTTTTTCTAAAGGGAAAATATTCATGGTCAATCATTTTTCGATAAAATTTATAGTGCATGTAGAGAAAAAAATATAGGATTTTCTGAAAGAGGTTTCATTAATTTTCATCGGTCCAATTTTCATAGATCTGAAAAAGACTACGAATCTTCTCGATTAAGCTTCGAGGTAAAGTTGCATACACGGGTAGGCTCGACAGTCTGTGGTGGCTCCCACTGAACCTGCTGATCCGGCTCTCCTGCAGTCTGTCTGGACTCCGCAAGGGCCCCGCGAAGCTGGTGCAGTCGGGCACCCAAGCTAGGAGTCTGATCCGTAGCATCATCTGTCTGTCTGTGAAAGTCTTTCTTCTCCGGCCTTAGTTTCTTTCCAAATGCATAACAGTGATCCTGAGAGTGGCCGACATGTCTGCAATCTGTGCAGTAGTGAGGTATCTTACTCCACACAACCCTCTGAGTAATCTGGGTACCTGCGAGATCAAGACAGATCTCTGTCGAGGCTGGTTTAGTGATGTCGATTTCAATGCAGATCCTGGCATACGATAATCTGGACCTCGTAGCAGTCTCCCGATCAACCTGTATAAGATTACCAAGCAGACTACCAATAGCATATAAAGCACTCATATCATATAAGTGAACAGGCAAAGCAGGAAGATTACACCAAATAGCCACAATAGGAGTTTCAAAAGCAGGGTTAAAATCAGGAGTCCACTTAAACACGCGCATAGGATGTCGATCAATATACCACAATGGGGAGGAATTAGGTCCATTCAAAAGCTTAGCATAATCAGATTCATCAGAGACTTGTATCAAAATGTGCTTAGCATTAATATACTTCCAAGGAATGGAACCATTGAGCTTGATAATACCAAGAGCCTTATCGATACTACGTGAGGTGGGGATGGAGTGGGAGAACTTGCCAACCAAGGCTCGTCCGACCCGACCTGCAAGAGAATTAATGTCAGCAAGATCAAAAGATATTAACGACATACCTTCTCGTTCTCCCGGTTTTCCCATAGAAGCAATCTTGTCCGGATGGAACGTGACCGGACCCGTAAGATTAGGCGTAGAACGTATTTTATCCGCCAAAGTCGAGACAAGAGGCTGGTCTGCGGTAGTATTAGCGTGCGTCTGATTGGGGGAATTATTAAATGGGCTGGCTGTTTTCCCAAGTACTGGAAATTCATTATGGTAAGTGCTATTATTAATGGGCTGTTGTTGTGATATATCGGTAGGAATGCAAGTGGGAGAGGTATTGTGAGTGGGCTGGGCAAGTGAAGGCTCGGTGGGGTTGTTATGGGGGATAGTGGCCTGGGTAAAAGGATGATTAAGGAGTTGGGTTGGGTGGGTATTAAGCTGCGGTGGAGAAAGTAATATGGGGTTAGGGGTATTGGGCTTAGTGGGCTGAGGGGCTGTTTGGGAATTGGGTTTGGGTAGGATAGGGGGTGCATGGGCTCGAGAAAGAATAGAAGTGGGGGAGATTTGGTTGGGCTCAAACAAAAAATTGGAATTGAAGGAGAAAGTGTCTTGAAGTGGGTGGGCTTCATATCGGTCCAGTGAAGCATCAATGAGTGGGTTGGGGAAATAGGATCTGGGCCCATGCAAGGTATTATCATCAACGTTTCCAAGCAGGTCTGCATTATTTTTGGGGGTAGCCGAATCATGCAGATTTCTTTCCATATCATGCATCGAACCATTATCGTCACTGATTCCATGCATCTTTCCTTCCATATCATGCAGATCTCCGACCTTATCATTCAAATCCTTCCTTAAAACCGTAACATCAATACCAAGATTTTCTCCCGAAATCTCGGCAACCACCATATTCAGCGAACAGCTTTCCTTGGCACCTCCAACAAAATCGCCAACAATCTCAATAGTATCCCTATTATTCTGCTCGATAACTGCTTCCTCAAAATTCTCCAATTGCGAGAGAGATCGGGATCGGCGCATCCCACCTTCTCCGATTGGATCAGTGAACGCCGGCAGCGGAGAAGGTTCCCAGATATAATCTGCACTTCCTGTAGCATCAGCGACCAGCCCAAAACTATTTTGTAACAGCAACGTATGTGCGTCATCTTCATCCCCATCAAGGAGATCATCACTATCAACATCAAATTCATCCTTTTCGTTCTCCGCAGAAGCACCCGATATCTTCCTATCCACAAAGCTCGACTGTTGAACGTAAGGGATCGTACCAGAACTCTTCCTAGGGTCTTCACCCATCTCATTCGCTTTCATGTTGGCCAGTATACGCATACGTTCCACTTCTTCAACAGACGCATCCTCATGTATAATCATTGAAGAAGATGATTCCACCGTTTGAACTGGTGGAATAATCAGAGGTAGAGGTTGTTGTCCAGTAATAACAGATTCATGGGAGAGATTCACATCAACTGCATTCGAACAATTGGAAGCAAACGACGATAGCAAACCAAATGCATCAGTGCGCGCAGACCCGGAGCGTGACTTGCTTCTTTTTCTCGCCCCACCAGATTTCTTCAACAAATCAATTTTCTTCACTCCTCCTTTCTCGAAGTCACGGTGGGGGCTACCCTTTCTCTTCCCCCCTCGCTCCTTCTCCGGTGGGCCACCCACCATGGCTGACGAAAGAGAACCAAGCGCCGGGCAAAACAGAAAATACCAGGATCAAACGAACAAAGGAAGAACACAAACAACTTCAACGAATTCCCAAACGGACAGAAAATCAAACTAAACGAAGAGAAATTACAGAACAGAATCAAAAGACATACAAACAAATCAAGAAATCGGCGAAATCAACATGGAATCAAAAAGTGTGTGCAAAAAGTGTGTGTGAGAGGGCAGAGCGTTTTCTCCACCCTCTGTGATTTTTGGTTTAGGGTTTTGGTTTTGGGTTTAGGGTTTAAGGTTTAGGATTTAGGGTTTAGAGTTTTGGTTTAGGGTTTTGGGTTTAGTTTAGGGTGTTTAGTGTTTAGTGTTTACGATTTAAGGTTTAGGGTTTACGATTTAGGGTTTAGATTTAAGGATTAGGGTTTTGGATTTAGGGTTTAGATTTTTTGTTTAGGGTTTGGGGTTAATGGTATAGGTTTAGTGTGGGGTTTTAGGTTTAATTTAAAGTTGAAAGTTTAGTTTATCATTTTAAATTGAAGTTTTAGGTCTTATTTTGGGATCTAGGGTTTAGTGTTCAGTTTTATTTGTAGTTTATAATTAAGGGTTTAGGATTTAGTTTAGGGTTTAAGGTTTATCGTTAAGGGTGTAGAGGGTTTAGGGATTAGGGTTTAGTTTAGGGTTTAGGGTATTTTAAGATTTAGGATTTGAGGTTTATAGTTTAGGATTAAGGGTTTAAGGTTTAGAGTTTTGGTTTAGGTTTTAGTTCACGGTTCAGGGTTTATGATTTAGATTTAGTTTAGGGTTTAGTGTTTTGTTTGGTGTTTAGAGTTTAATTAAAGGTTTAGCATTTAAGGTTATGATTTATGGTTTAGATTGTGGTTTAGGGTTTACTTTATAATTTAGGCTTTGAGGTTTATTGTTTAGGATTTGAGGTTTAGGATTTAGAACTTGGGGTTAGGGTTAAGGGTTTAGAATTTGGGGTTTAGGGTTCACGATTTAAGGTTTAGGGTTCAGAATTTGGGATTTAGGGTTTACGATTTAGGATTTAGAATTTAGGGTTTAGAGTTTCAGTTTAGGGTTCTGGGTTTGGGATTATGGTTTTAGGTTTAGTTTTTGTTTAGGGTTTAATTTAAGGTTTAATGTTTAATTTAGAATATTAAATTTAAGTTTTATGGTTTAGTTTAGGGTTTAGGGTTTAGTTTAGGATTTTGGGTTTAAAGTTTTTGTTTAGGGTTTAGGGTTTAAGGTTTTGAGGTTTATTGTTTAGTATTATGAGTTTAGGATTTCGAGTATTGGTTTAGTTTATGTTTTCGGGTTTAGGGTGTAGATTTTAAGGTGTTAGTTTAGGGTTTATGATTTTGGGTTTAGAGTTTCGGTTTAGGGTTTGGGTTTCAGGGTTTAGGTTTAGGGTTCAATTTAAGGTTTAGAGTTTAGTTTAGAATTTTAAATTTAAGTTTTAAGGTTTAGTTTGAGATTTAGGATTTAGGGTTTAAGGTTTAGTTTAGGATTTAGGGTTTAGAGTTTTTATTTAAGGTTTAGGGTTTATGTTTTAGGGTTTAGGGTTTAGGATTTAGGGTTTTGTTTATTTATTTTTATTTTTTTTAATAAAACATCCCGGAGGATGGGGAGTTAGGCAGACCCCCAACCTGTAGATAGCCTAATAAAAAGGAAAGTCAAAACAGAACATGGCAGTGGGCCCAAAAGTGACCCACCACTCAAATAAAAAACAATAAAGCAAAGGAAGGATCAAAACAAAAAGCCCAAGTAGGCGGGCATCAAAAAAGCAAAGGAGAAACTAAATCAGCAAACAAAGAAGAAACTCTATCTAAAACGGAATCTGAAGTTAGGATAACCATGCTGGTCCATCCTAACAAGAGCCACAAGATATCTCGGAGCCGTCGAGATATCAAAAGTCGTCATGCCCTGGGTCTGGGTCCCCCTACAGGCCAAAAAATCCGCAGCCCTGTTCCCCTCCCTATGGATATGGGAGAAACGAAACTGGATCTGCTGTAGAATAATCCTGATCTCCGTCACTGTATGACGTAAGTAAGCTGCACCATATCTCCCTGAAGTGAGCAGTGAAATAACCGCAGCAGCATCCATCTCAATCCAAATATGACTGGAGAACTCCCTAGCCAATTTGAGTTCATGAAGCAAAGCTAAAAGCTCCGCCTCAAAGCTCGAACTGGCTACCAAATACGTGCTGAAAGCCGCAAGCAAGGTGCCCGTGTGATCACGAACCAAACCTCCGCCCACTGCCCTCTGTGTAGTGCCATCTAACGAACCATCGTTATTCAACTTCACCCACGGTGCCTCCGGCGGATGCCAGAGTACCATGAGTAATCTGAGGTCCTGATCGGCTCTGCAGCCGGCATAAAATCAACTCTGGGGCGACAGCCTTTCCAGTCAGCCGAGTGAAGCTTTCCGGAAGAGACTAGCACCCTCAGCTGATGAGTGACCTGCCAAATAACGTGAGAAACATGGAAAGGAAAGCCACGATGTTTGCTTGTTCCTCTCCGTCCAGATGAACCAGGTGATAAGACAAGGAATCAAGAAGCTAATGTGAGTACTCCGAGAGCGGGGAAATAAGTGTCTCCAGCGACCAAAACTACGTGCAATATCAGTGCTCGTGTGCATGTGATTGCGCAAAGAAGGGAACCAGGATGCAAAATGAGACCATATAGATTTCGCCGACTCACTCAAAAGGAAAACATGCATAAGAGACTCAATATGAGGAGAACGACAACACCAACATCTAGAAGCCAGGGAGATAGAGCGAGGCTGAACAACAACATCCACCGGAATCCTCCCCAATAACAATCTCCAAAGAAAAATAGACACATTCAAGACCAGACAAGAGTTCCAAATCTCACCAAAAAGAGGACGAGTCGTAAGCCGCTGCCAAACATGCTCCCAAGCAGAAGTCAGGGAAAACTCACCATGCTTGGAAAGACTCCATCTCA
>JAPKLX010003826.1:0-10595 GCA_026898415.1 Leonotis leonurus
TAACTATCATTGTGTCCAGGATATCTAACATAAGAATAAGACAGATCGTTATTTACCTTTACCAAAACGATCTGCTTCTTTTACACTTAAGATAATCCTTAATAGATGACAATGATTATTTGGTTTTAACATTCAACCATGTAGTTTCGAGGAGCATCATCAAAACAAATAAATTTATGGGGTTCCCAACAATTTCCCCCTTTTTGATGATGTCGAAACCTACATTAAGACTTTCTTTTAAAATAAAGTTATAATCAATGAAGATAGATAAGCAGCATAAGAAATGACACGCATAAACATTGCCTGGACAAAGAGATATTGTCATCAGGTTGTTTTTCACACAAAAAAATTCATACTTCATTGATCAAGCAGGATATTACAATTTACATCAGTTCGCTTGCAAAAATCAAAAAGAGATTTTAGGATTGAGATTGTCTTCTTTGTTGTTCAGCTAGCTGCTGCCTTCTTCTTTCAACCATCTCCCTTTGCCTTAGTTCAGAAGGCACTCCAAAGCTAGCATAAATACCATTAAAGATCCTTCGATAATCTTTGTTGTTAAAATCAATGGGGTAGCCCATGTGCTGTGCAGATCGATTAATGGCATTTAATACTGCAGTGTGATCCACTTCGGTAGTTCCAGGAATCCTTGGATACAGCAAGGTCGTTTTTCTTGGTGCAGTGCGAGGATGGTTTTGCATGGCAGATTGCCTGTATAGATATTCCACAAAAGTTTGATTTTTGTGTTGAGCAAGGAATTCTCTAAACAGCTCGTCCACTGACCCACCTTGAACATCCTGGTCCATCAAGTAATAATGTTGCATTATGAATTCCTTGACCAGCTTGTTCCATTGTGCAGCTTTCTTCGAATGTAGCCAGGTCAGGTTTTGGGGTTCAGTGAGCTGGTATTTTTCAAAGAATTTGAACATTGGGTTTGTTGACTCAATTTCTTCTTCTGATGATTCAGCCTTTTCTTCTTGAGCACCAGTCATTCCTTGTCTTTGTTTTTCGCCCTCCACAGCTTTTTGAAATCTGGATCAGCTATCTGCTCAGCTGTGCACCCATCCAGAAACATTTCCTCATTTTCAGCTTCTTCGGTCATGATCTCCTTTCCTTTTCTCTTGGCAGCAGCCTTCTTTTCTTCCTCTTCTTTCTTGCGCTTTTCATCATTTTCTTTTTGCAGTTGTTTTGCTTCAGCAATCTGTTTTGCAGTTAACTTTTTCTTCTTTGTAGCAGCAGCTTGTTTCTTTTTGATTTGGGAAGCAGCGGGCTGTGCTTTCCTTTGCTCTTCCCCCTTTTCGACATCAGCAATAAATTCCTTGGAGATAATAAGTCGAAGGGAGGCAAGTTCATCTTGAAGAGCTTTGAAACGAGCATCAGAATCTTCTTTGTATTGTAGGAAAGCAGAAATGTTTCCAGTAATTTCATTGAACTGTGTGGAAGAGCCCTTAACATGAGATTGAAATTCAGCAGTCAGTGCGCTGTGAGCCACTTTCATGTCAGTTATTGTCTTATTGATCAGGAAAATCTCGTTTCCAGAAGCAACATCCTCCTCCTTCAGTGCCACTGGCAGCTGAGCTTTGAGTACCGCGGGCAGCGCGCTCTTAACCACATTTGGAATAGTGGTTTTCGCCATGTCAGCGTACTGACCTTCCACGTGCTTCTTCACCTCCTCCACCATCTTGTTTCCAGCTGCAAGCATCTTGGCTTCAAATGATTTGGATTCTTCTTGAAGAGCAGCAATCTTGGAGTTCGTTTCTTCCTTGTATTTATCATAGACTTCACGATCACTGTCCAAGGTTTTATGCAGCTCGTCGGAGAGTTTAGTGTGAGTGCGCTGGACATTCTGTTCAACAGATAGAAGTGCACTTTCTGCCGCAGAAAATACGAAATTTGCTAGTGCAGCAGATCGATTATTGATCCGTTCATGAATAAGGGCGTTGAGTTGATCTGCTGTCATGTGTGCACTGAGATTTGAAGATAGTAATTCTTCCAGCGTGTGCATGTGGAAACCATCTGGTGCAGTACAGTGAGTGTAGACTTCTTCTAAGTGTTCAATGGCAGTTTGTTCCGTGATGTGTGCAGCAGATGGTTCAAAAATTGGGGTTGTTTCCTCCTTTCGAGCAAATGGTTCTTCCTGGTTGATCGGATCAGCGGGCTGAGATGATGGTGAGGCTTGAAGTGTTTCTGTCTCAGCATGGTGTGCATCAAAATTAAAAATCTCATCAAAATCGCCCGACTGCAAGTCCACGGCGAATGAATACAAGTCCTTTTCTTGCTCATAGTAGGGAGCAAGATCGATTTGTAGTGAAACAGCTTCTTCTTTCATCTTGGTCAGCACATAAGTGCGAAAATACTGCCTGGCATCTGGCACATCAAGAAATCCAAAGTGAGTTTGTAATCTGTTTTCCTCAGCCTTCAGCTCGCTGATGGAAAAGAGTAGTAAGATGGCCTCCAGAATGTAGAATTTGCAATCTCTGATTTCCAAATAAGTCTGGAACTTTTGAGCCATTGCAAATGTAGCTGGTGTAAGCTCGATTCCTGGCATCAATTTGATCACAGTCTCAGTTGCCTTCTCTTGCAGCTGTTGGAAAAGTAATTGAGCACCCTTTAATCGTTCCATTATGTCATCAGCGGGCTGCTCGTGAATATTAAGATCAACTTCAGCCTCATTGATTTCGGGAGCAGATGGCTCCTTAGTTTCGAGCAGTGGGTCTGCTCTTTGTTTTCCTTTGTTTCTTGCCCTTTTCTCCAGCAGCGGGCTTGGGGCTACCTGCTGCCTTCCTCTTGACAGCTCGCTGCTTAATTACTTCTTTTTGGGCTTGAGCAGCGGCAGCTTCACCAATCGTCTCTGGCTTCTTTGTTGGGATAATCCACTCTGGATTGGATTTGCCAACTCGGATAAGTTCTCGTTTTAACTCATCATCAGTGACCTTTAAGAAAATTTGGGAAGCAATGCCAAGCGACATTTCCATCTGGTGTCTGTTCTTTGGAAGAATCCAATCTTTGCTAAAATCCACGGACTTGTGCCATTTGTCGCGCTGGAAGAACCCAGCAATGATTGTGCTAAGTTTTGTGGAGAGTCGAAGAGGTCGCTTGACGTTCAACTTTGTGCAATTTCCATCGCTGTCTTGATGTATGTCGATCTGCTGCTCTTCATCAACTATCAGTTTTAACAGCGATCTTGCCCAATTGATTTTGAGATTGAATAAAACAGCAGTCAAGACCTTTAATTTTCCTGCAGTTACTGAGTCAAAGGTTCCTTGGTGTCCAAGAAACACCTTTTGTACGAAGTCAAGAAGAAGACGATAACTGGGTAGCATTAATGATTGGTTGAAAGCTTTTCCAGTCCATTGAAATGGTTGAGCCAGAATAATATCGAGAGCACTTTGAATTTGAGCATCAGTAATTTCTTCAATCATGTCTCCTTCATCCTTCAAATGATATGTGTGAAGAATCATATCAATTACTGTCGTTCGAATGTTGTCTTCCTTTGACTTTCCTACTGGTATCTTGACTGTATATTCATCACCATTATCAACCATCCACGAGCAATAGAATAAAGCAATTTGTCGAGGGAGAAAGTAATCTGGTTCTGAAGTGATGATTTTGTAGAACCCTAGATAGAAATGCAGATCAATTAAGACTAGATATATGACAAGGAATGTATGTGAGAATAATAAAGCTTATTTGGCGATAAACTGATGTTTTACCATAGATGAATGGATAAATTCAAGTATACCACAAATAGAACATGTAGACACATATATAACAACCCTTGTAAGAACAGTCATTATAGGAACACTAAATGAAAAAGATTCAATTAGGATATAAAAAATAGGTGCATGCTTAATGTCTAAACCTGAGCACGCAGTGATTTTACTGAATAAAACATCTAGGGTACGAAACCCATGATGTTCAAGTATTGCGCGAGGCTCCGGTGACAGTTTTGCTTCTATGGTGTGAAGCATCTCTGATAAGGTAATGGTTTTAGTTTGTGAGGAAGAAGAGCTTGCTTCGGAAGCAGACATTTTGAAACTGATTTGAGTTGTTTTGAAAATGTTTGGTTGCAGAAAAGCTTGACTTGAGAGAACTAACACAACAATGGCGGTTTAGGTTTTATGCGAGGGAAGTTTTGAAAGTGTAAGAGGAACAGTCAAACTTTCACATACTTATAGGTATATCATGAACGAACCAGATTAAATCATGTAAAGGTAATAATAAGTAACGGTTGAGATTACTCCCTTGTTTAATTATTTGCCGCCCAAAAGTGAATTAATTTTGTACGCCATTGATTTCTTGTGTTGATGGAAGTCACATCATTTTCTTGAAGCGTGAGTCGAGGACTGCAACATTAAATGTCTGGTGCTTCTATCGTCACCTTTTCTGACGTGCAGACGCTTGAAATATCTAGAAAATCAATTTATATTAATTAGCAATCATTAGAATTAAATAATTCAATAGTCGGAGAAATAAATGAATTGGATTCCCCCTTGACTAATGATTCCCCCTTGATTAATGCTTTTGCAGCTCGCTTCTGATTTTCATATTTGTAGATTGCTGTTATGGGGAGCAGATCGTTGTTTGCTGCTTAACGATCTGTTAGTAGCAGATCGTTTTAATCTTGTGAACGATCTGCTATCTTCGTTCATGTTGCAGCTTGCTGCTTTCCTCTACGCAGATCGTTTTTGGTGATAGATAGCAGGTCGTTTTCTTCTTCGAACGATCTGCTGTGAATAATCAGTTTAAACAGTTAGCTGTTGAAACACAAAGTTAAGCAGTTTGATTTGAAGTTTACTGTTTTAGCAGCGTGTTATAACTTAGTAACTGAGGAGCTAGATTTAGAGGTGTGATAACAGATTGCTTTTTACCACCAGCTAGCTGTTATCAACACTTGTACCAATTTCAAGGTTTATTAAACCCAATTTTCCACATAGCATTTTGAATCTGTCTTCAGGTAGTGCTTTCGTGAGAACATCAGCTCGCTGCACATCCGTGTGAATTTTCTCTATCTTGATGTTCTTCTTTTCAACATGGTCACGTATAAAGTGATGACGAACATCAACATGTTTGCAGCGAGTATGAAGGACAGGATTTTGTGTGATAGCAATTGCGCTCGAGCTATCACAAAATATTGGCACGCTATCCATGTATACTTCATAATCTTTTAGTTGTTGTTTGATCCACAAAATTTGTGCTGTGCAACTCCCTGCAGCCATGTACTCTGCTTCTGTTGTTGAGGTTGCAACCGAAGTTTGCTTTTTAGAGAACCACGAGATGAGCTTGTTTCCAAGAAACTGACAAGTCCCAGATGTGGATTTTCTATCAAGCTTGCAACCTGCATAACAGAGTCAGAGTAACCAGTTAATTCAAAATTATCATCACAAGGATACCATAAACCTATCTCAATGGTCCCTTTGAGATAACGTAAAATTCGCTTGGCTGCTTCTAAATGGGATTCCCTTGGACTCGCTTGATACCTAGCACACACACCAACTGCAAAAGTAATATCAGGTCGACTAGCAGTTAGGTATAAAAGTGAACCAATAATACCACGATACAATTTTACATCTATTGCCTTCCCGAGTACATCAGGACCAATCTGCCCATTGGTTTGCATTGGTATTTTTCCTGGTTTGCAATCTTTAACTCCAAACTTTGTGATGAGATCGTTGATGTATTTGGATTGATTAATTAGGATCCCATCAACAAATTGCTTGACTTGTAAGCCTAGGAAGAAATTCATTTCTCCCATCATTGACATCTTGTACTTGTCCTGCATTAGCTTGCTAAACTTGTTACAAAGGAATTCAGATTTGGATCCAAAAATGATGTCATCAACATAAATTTGAACTAAGAGGATATAGTCTTGAACTTTGATGGTGAATAACATCTTATCAACTGATCCTCGCTTGAATCCCGATTGAAGAAGGAATGTAGACAGTGTCTCATACCAAGCTCGAGGAGCTTGTTTTAGTCCATACACTGCCTTGGCTAATCTGTACACCTTGTTCTCATCTTCTACTTCAAAACCAGGTGGTTGTTCCAAATAAACTTCTTCTTCTAGAATTCCATTCAAAAATGCGCTCTTTACATCCATTTGGAAAACTTTGAAGCGTTGGAAAGCAGCATAGGCAAGAAACAATCTGATGGCTTCTAGTCTTGCAACAGGTGCAAATGTTTCGTCAAAATCTATCCCTTCTTGTTGACAATAACCTTTTGCAACTAGCCTTGCCTTGTTTCTTACTACTTCACCTGTTTCATCTCTTTTATTCTTGAAAATCCATTTGACTCCAATCACACCTTGATGATGAGGTCGATCCACTAAGTACCACACATCATTCCTCTTGAACTCATTCAATTCTTCTTGCATGGCATTGATCCAATCTGCACTTTGCAAGGCTTCTATGATGTCTTTAGGTTCGGTGTGAGCAAGATAGCAGCTTAGTAATGCGCTTTCTCCATGCATGCGTCTAGTTCTAACTCTATCTGTAGGGTTCCCAACAATGAGATCGGATGGATGGCTATCTATCCATTTTCTTCTTCTCTTCATTTCTTCCTCAGAAATTTCGATCTCTATTTCTTCGGGTGGATTCTTGAATTCAGGGTGATCTATGGTAGGTGCATCGGAGAGATCGTTAGTATTTAAATCAATGCATGATACTTCATTTACCAATTGTAGAACAGATTGTTGTTGAGTTGAGGGAAGGGAAGGAGCATTTTGTTCATCAACAGTTGGTTGAGGATGTTCATGAGAGGTTCCCCCTTCATTTGTTCCCCCTAGGTGAGTGAGTTGTCCATCTGTTCCCCCTTGCTGTGAGTTTTCTCCAGCAGGTTGATTATGGATTTCTTCATCTTCATCTCTTCGTGGACTCCATAGTAGTATATCATCGATTGGACAATCTGTGGAATTTCTCAAGGTTGAGAGAGAGTTATCATTCTTTGAAGAAATGCTATCTGTTCCTGAGACTTCAAAATTAGTTTCATCAAAAACAACATGTGGTGTTACTTCCACAACAAGAGTTCTTTTATTAAAAACCCTAAAAGCTTTACTGATTTCAGAATATCCTAAGAATATTCCTTGATCACTTTTGCTGTCAAAGGTTTTTAATTGAGATTTCCCATTGTTGTGAATGTAACATTTACAACCAAAAGATTTAAAATAAGATATTCGAGGCTTCCTGTTGTTCCATAGTTCGTATGGAGTTTTCCCATGACGTTTTGTCACAACAGATCGATTTTGAGTATAGCAGGCGGTGTTGACTGCTTCTGCCCAGAACTTCTTTGGGAGATTGATTTCATTTAACATGGTTCGAGCGGCCTCCTTGAGTGATCTGTTGCGCCTCTCCACAATCCCATTTTGTTGTGGTGTACGAGCTGCTGAAGTTTGATGATGAATTCCCATTTTTGAACAGTACTCTTCGATCATATGATTAATAAATTCGGTTCCACGATCAGATCGAATGGTGATGATGGATGACTCTTTTTGATTTGAAAGTTTGTTGAGCAGATCGGGTAGTTTCTCTAGTGTTTCCTTTTTCTTGAACATAAAAATAACCCAAGTGAATCTAGAGAAATCATCAATAACAACAAGAGTATACTTTCTACCGTTAACACTTAATGGAGATACAGGTCCAAAAAGGTCTAGATTTAGAAGCTCAAGAATTCTTGAAGTGGAGTGGGCTGACTTTGTAGAGAATGATGCTTTTGTTTGTTTTCCAGCTTGGCAAGCATCACATTTATGGTCTTTGTCGAATACTTGATTGGGTAGACCTTCAACCAAATTTTCCTTCACCAGCTTGTTGATTGTCTTGAAGTTCAAGTGACTCAATCGTTTGTGCCACAGCCAGCTGGTTTCTGAATTTGATTTTGTCACTAGGAAGGTTTCATTTTGATTGTTCCATTGTACAATGTATAACCTGTCCTGTAGAATCCCAGTAAGAAGAATTTCTTCTCCTTCTATATTTTTGACAAGACATTTGTTTGCAGTAAATTCTACTCTCTTGTTATTAGCACAAAGTTGGCTAATTGAGAATAGATTATGATTTAATCCTTCAACATACGAGACATTCAAAATAGTAGTGTTACCAACTTGAAGGTCACCATAACCCTTTGTGTATCCTTTTGAGTTTCCTCCAAAAGTAACATTTGGTCCAGTGCACTCCTTGTAGTTGATTAACAATTCTTTGTTGCATGTCATATGTTTGGAGCATCCACTATCAAGTATCCAAACTGCACCCCGAGCTGTGCACGATCTTCTCATCGATCTCCTATCCTGCAATGAAAATTCATTTAGCTACCCCACTGAATGAGGGTGCTTTGTTAGTAGACAATGTTCCTTTTGGAACCCAAATTTGTCTAATTATGGAGACATTCTGTGATGATCTGATTTGCCTCCCACTAAAATCAATGTACACGATTTTCTTTTGAGCAGGTGGATGATTGGGCACATGTTTCCTGGGAGCAGTTGGTTTGTGATAGACTTGTGGTTTTCTCTGGTTGAATTGTGGAGGAGCTCGCTGATGGTTGGCCTTTGGAGCAGGTTGATTGAACTTTTGTGCAGGTGGTTTTCTTTGTTGAAAACCAATTCCTTGTGTAGTGAACCTCTGTTGTTGCTGTCCTTGATCCTTGATCAAAATTGCTTGCGGCTGTTTTGCACTATTTTTGAGATTTACTATCTTGTCCTTTCCCTTCTCCTTGACAAAGTTTCCTTTGGGTGGACCTTTGTCAACTCCATTAAAACCAATTCCTCCATGATCTGACGATCTCCTTTGCATATCATTGATGAGATGAACTCTGTCTGATTTTTTGTGGATGTAATAATTAAGCATTACACCAAAGTTTTCCGCCTTGTTGTTGGCCGACGATTCTCTTTCAATTAAGTCCGAGATTTTAGCATTAAGAGCGTAGACTTCTTCACTCTTGTTCTTTATCTGCAGAAGCATTGCCTTCTCTCTATCATTGAATGAAGCACTTACTTTCTTCATTTCTTGAATAGTGTTGGCCATTCTTCCATTTTCTTTAATGGCATGTTTGAACATCTTGTTCAATCTTGCATGATCTTCCATGAGTTTGTTAAAATCTTCTATGGATAGATCGTCTTCTTCTTCTTCATCTATCTCCTCGTTGTCACCCGAATCATACATAGGTGAGTTAGAAATAGGAGAAGAACAATTATTCACTACCTCATTATTGTCGAGTCCATTGTCATGACCCATGAGACACTCATCCCATTCTTCATCCTCTTCAGCGACGAGGGCTTCATCGTTTTCGGATGAACTGTTGGTTAATGTGTGTGATGTAGTTTGTTCTTCCGCGAGCATTGCTTTTCTTTGTTCTCGAAGCTTTCTATCTCGCTTGTTTCTTAGTTCTTCTCTCTCAGCTTTAGAGATATCTGGGCAATCTGTTTTAAAGTGACCTTTCCTGCCACACTTAAAACAAGAAAATTCGGATAGGTCAGCCTTAACATATGAGGTGGAATTTACCTCATTCTTTTTCTCAGGTCGATCTCCAGATCGATCTCTTCCTTTGAAATTTCTGCTATTATCTTTGTAGAGTCATTTGTATCTATTTGCCCTGAGTTCCATCTTTTGGAATCTTTGGGCCATGAGTGAGTATTCCTCGAAGTAGTTCTTGGTTGGGTAGTTTTCATCATCCGAACTCGATGAATCTTTTACTATCACGGTAGGGGGAGATTTCTTTTCCACCTCCTTTTCCTTTTGTTTTGCTTTGAAGGCAGTTTCTTTATCCTTAGTTCCTGCAACAGAATGTTTGCTAGAAGAAGAGTTAGAGTGACCATGAATACGATTAATTTCGTACTCATTGCCTGTTAGTAAATCAAACAAAGCATCAATAGTAAGAGAGTTGAATTCTGGCATCATGGGATGCATGGCGGAATAGATTTCCCAGCTTGCAGGTAGGGCACGTATAATTTTGAGATTCCTTTCCCTCTGAGTGTATTTGCCTTTGTCAATGGCATCTATTTCAATCAAGATTTCAGTGAATCTATTCTTCATCTGAGCAATGGATTCACCAGGCTTCATCTTGAACTCTTCATATTTGTTGCAAGCTATGGACAGCTTGTTTTCTTGTATCACGTCGGATCCCATGCTAATGTCTCGAAGGACATCCCACATTTCCTTGGCTGTTTTGAGACGTCGGATTTTGGCCAAGTAAATTCCTCTCACGGTGCTTGAGATTAATCCTTTTGCATAGTCGTCCAGACTAGCTTCTTTCTTTTCCTCCGTTGTGTAGTCTTCCATATCCTTCTCCTTTTCAACTAGCTCAACGGTGGGTGTGGGTCCCTTTCCATCCTTAATCTCAGCGGAGTGTTTGTTCATAATTTTGATTGGTCCATTGGTGATAACGGACCACATCTTGATGTGATGAGCTCTTAGACACATTTCCAGTCTGAAGCTCCAATCTTCATATCCAGCTATGGAGAAATCCTCACAAGCTCTAGCCATTTGACCTTCCATGACTTAGAGTAAATGATTAGTTAAATGCAAGTGCAGTATGCTGTGAAAACGTTTTCAGGATCTATTCAAGAAGACCACACAGAGATAATCTCTTGTGAATTAGAAACAATGGTCAAAATG
>JAPKLX010003882.1:0-10541 GCA_026898415.1 Leonotis leonurus
TTCGAATTGCATCATCAAAACAATATAAACTTGTGGGGTTCCCAACAATTTCCCCCTTTTTGATGATGTCGAAACCACACTTCACAATTTTCCTAAGTGTTGAAACCACAGTTAGTAAATGCAAAATTATAAAGCATTAAATAACAGGTGTAAACATTGCCTGGACAAAGAGTTATTGTCATCAGGTTGTTTTAGAATCAAAAACACTTCATCTTTTCATTCATATTGTTTTACAGATATTGATTACAATAATGGACAGCTCGCTGTTACAGTTTGAATGAAAAGTTAAGTACAAAAACTTCATTTAGGAGGTTGGCTTTGATCAGCAGATTGTTTCTTTAGAAGCTCAGCCATCTGTGCCCTCCTTTCTTCTACCATCTCCCTTCTCCTTAGCTGTGATGGGACTCCAAAACTAGCATAAATGCCATTGAATAGCATTCTGTAATTTTTGTCATTAAAGTCAATTGGATATCCCATCTGTTGAGCAGCGTGATTGATGTGATTAATTATCTTTGTGTGATCCACCTCTGTGGTCCCTTCAATCCTTGGATACAAAAGTGTAGTTTTCTTTGGAGCAGCTAGTGGATGATTTTGCATGGAAGATTGTCTGAAGAGATATTCCACGAATGTTTGATTCTTGTGCTGCTTTAGGAATTCTCTAAATAATTCATCCACATTACCACCTTGTGTGTCTTCATCCATCAGATAGTAATGTTGAATCACAAACTCTTTAATCAGCTGATTCCATCTCGCTGCTTTCTTTGAATGTAGCCAGGTAAGATTTTGAGCATCTTTGAGTTGGTATTTTTCAAAAAATTTGAAAACTGGGTTGGTTGACTCTTCTTCCTCCACAGGTGAGCCAGCCTCATCCTCCTTGTATTTTTCTTCTATTTCTTGCTGCTTTTCTCTATCTGCTAAAAATAGCTTTCGACATTCTTCATTTTCTATCTCATCATGTTTGTAGCCAGCAAGCACCATATCCGAAGTTAAGTTTTCTTCGCTGTAGACTTCCTTCCTTTTCTTCTCTGCTGCTGCTTTAGCTTCTGCCTCTTCTTTCAATTTTCTCTCCTTTTCTTCCTTTTCTTTTTGCATCTATCTCTTCTCAGCTGCTTCTTTGGGGTTTAGCTTTTTGGATCGACCAGCAGGCTTCTTTTTCTTCTCCACTACCTGCCTTTCCTTCTTTCCTTCCTTTCCTTCCCCCTTTTCGACATCATCAAAATCCTTAGATATGATGAGTCTGAGGGAAGCAATTTCTTCTTTTAATTCGTTGTATTTCTTCTCCATGTCTTCTTTGTGTTGAAGACAGGTAGTGATATTTGCAGTTGCTTCCTCCATTCTCTTACTTGAACCAAGGGCAAAAGATTCTTGCTTCACAGACAGGTCGCTGTTCAGCTTCTTCATTTCTTTGATGGAATGTTGAATTTGCAAAGCATCATCCTTGGAAGCAAGTTTGAGAGCAGTGATTTGAGCAGGTAGTATCCCCTTGACCTGTGCAGGCAGCTGTTCGTTGAGCATAGCAGGGAGTACTTTCTTGATCACCGATGGAATTGTGGTCTTTTCCATATCTAAAAACTGTTTTTCCACTCCCTCTCTCACTGTTTTGCACATGAGTTCACCAGCTGCCATCAGTTTCTTCTCAGATTCATCAACTGTTGTTTTCTTTATGTGGGACAGCTCGCTGTCTGTCTTTGTCTTGGCTTCATCAAAAATTTTGCGAATGTCATCAATCTTTTTGTTCAAATCTGCAGATAAGGAATTGTGAGCAGCATCAAATTTTGCTATAGCCTCTTGAATAGCCTTTTCCACAGCTAGTTGTTCCTTTTCTTTATCTGCACCTTCCTTTGCATCTTTCGCTCCTTCATCCTCCCTGGTTCCCTCATCCATGATTATTGTTTCAACCCTTGCCTGTGCTTCTTTCTCCACATCTTTGACAGATGGCTTAGCAAGCACCATGGCAGATGAAAAATCAGCAGATTGAAAATCAACAGCTAGATCATACAGATCTTGCTCATTTGTGTAGAATGGAGCAAGATCAATATTAAGCACAGCTGCCTCCTCTTTCATCTTAGTAAGCACGTAAGATCGGAAGTATTTGCGTGCATCGGGAATGTCAATGAAACCAAAATAAGCTATGAGCTTATTTTCTTGAATTTTTAGGTCACTGATTGTAAACAGCTTGAAGATGGCGTCAAGTATATAGAATGGACTATCTCGGATGTTGAGGTAGACTTGAAGCTTTTGTGCCATCTCCATTGTGGAAGGAGTGAGTGAAATTCCAGGCATCATCTGTTCCACAGATAGTGCCGCCGCCTCCTTCATCTGTTCATGCAGCATGTGGGCGTTTTGTAAAGTCTCGTCCAAAGTTTCAGCGGGCTGCTTGGACTCAACATGAATGGCAACAGCGGGCATTCTTGTTTCCTGGATTGATGGTGGTTGAGGTGTTGGAAAAATGGTGTTGAGTGGTTCAACATTATGTATGGTTTCATCGTGATCTGTCTCATCTAACTCATCAATGAGTTTACGAGCTGTTGGTCTTTCTTGTTTCTTCTTTTCTTCCTTCTCCTTTACTGTCACAGGTGATGCCTTGGCTGTCTTTTTCTTTCGCTCAGCAGCTGGTCTTGCTTCACCCGCTGCCTTCCTCTTTCCTTGCTTCTCAACAGCGGCCTGTGCTGCCGCTGCTTCACCCACTGTTTTGGGTTTCTTTGTTGGCATTTCCCATTCACTGTTGGACTTGCCAACAAGAATCATTGCCTCTCGAAGTGACTCATCTGTCACTTTACCAAAAATCTGAGCTGCTATACCGAGAGACATCTCAATTTGATGTTTTGACTTGGGTAAAATGGCATCTTGGCTAACATCAACTGCTCTATTCCATGTGTCTTTGTTGAAGAAACCATCAATGATCGTGCTGATTTTGGTAGACAAACGAAGGGGTCGTTTGACATGCAAGTGTACACACTCACCATTCTTATTCTGCTTCATTTCAACTTGCTTTTCTTCATCAGCTATCAATCTTAACAGCGCCCTGCTCCAGTTGATGTCAAGATTGAGCAGCACAGCTGTCATGATTCTCAATTTTACTGGAGTTACAGTATCAAATGTTCCTTGATGTCCTAGAAACACTCGCTGTACAAAATCCAATAGCAGCCTATAGACAGGTAGCATTATTCCCCTGTTGAATGCCTTCCCGTCCCATTTCATCGGTTTTGCTATGATCATATTGACTGTATCCACTAGCTGCTTGTGAGTAATGCTTTCAAGCAGTTCCCCTTCATCCACCAAGTTGTAAGTGTGAAGAATCATATCAATCACAGAAGAGCGTGTTATTTCTCCTTTGCCTGTACGAATCTCAACTGTGAATTCTTCATTTTCTTCTTCCATCCAGGTGCAGAAAAAATATGCCACTTGGCGAGGGAGATAAAATCTTGGTTCCTTGGTGATAATTTTGTGAAATCCTAAACAAATTCACAAAATTTTGGAGGTAAGTAACGAATAAGGAATGAACAGCGAGCTGTTAAAGAAGTGCCACGTAAGACAACAGCTAGCTGTTGAAAGTAAATTATGAAACAACTAAGCAGATAGTGATTTGTCATTTAGGCATTTAAGTAAACACCTACAGCTCGCTGTAGGTCAAAAAGTCAAGTAATGAACAGATAGGCATATTCATACATTGAAGCATCATAAACAAGGAATCAAGCATTTTTAATCCAAACCATGCTTGAAATTTGAGATTTTGAAGAATCTAGAGAAACAAAAATTAATCAAGCTACACGAATATGATCATATCAGAGAAAAACTTAAAACTTAGTTCATGTATTTCTAAATACGATATGCAACCTGAGCAAGCTTGAATCTTTTCGAACAATTCATCAAGAAGTGTAAATCCATGATGATCTAATATGGCTCTAGGTTTGGGTGAAAGACGATTTTCAATTGTATGAAGCATTTGGGATGCGGGAATGGGAGAATCAGCTTTGGATGAAGATGCTGAGGTTTCGGAGTTAGACATTTTGGGTTTATGAAGGAGAGTGAATGAGAGTAATTTTTGTGTTGCAGAAAGCTTGAAGCACAACAATGGAGAATTGCGAAAAGAGATTGAGTAAAGATGATGGCAGTTAATTACATATATATATATAGGAGAACAATCAACGCACGGATTTAAATTTCATTTAAAAACGTTTTATTCTACGGTTGAGATTACTCCCTGAGATAAGTATTTTGCCGCTCAATTTCGATTGTGTTGTACGCCATCGTTTTGATCATCCAAAAGGTCACATCACTGCCTCGATGCTAGAACCGAGGTCAATTTCATTAAATGCGCTTCCTTTTTCCCTCACTGTTTCTGACATTTTCGTCGATTGAACTTATTTAATTAAATATCACTCATTAGACATAAATATGTAAAGGCAACAATAAATGAGATGAATTTAATTCCCCCTTGGTTGTGGCCAACAGATAGTGAAAGTTTTCCCCCTTGGTTGTGGCCAACAGATAGTGATGGTTTTGGAACAGCTCGCTGTTGGTCCCTCAACCGCTTACTGTAAAGCAGCTTTGCTTTTAGAACAGCTCACTGTTGACTTTGTTTGCGAAACAGGTTGCCATGGTTCAACAGCTTTCTGCTTTCAACAGTTTGTGATGTTTCATGATTGTATTCAACAGCTCGCTGTTCATATCTTTCTGTTTCATGGTAGTGATTAGTATGACTTCTAGTTGTTCCCCCTTGATGGATCATAACAGCTAGCTGTTATTATTAACAGAGCGAACAGATAGCAGCTAGCAGATAGTGAACAGATAGCGAACAAATAGCAGCTAGATAGTTAGCATTGAAAACAAGCATTTAGTGAGAAAAAAAATGAAATGTTCTCGTTACAGATTGATGAATTTTACAACAACTCGCTGTTGATGAGACATTGCTATCTGTCTCGACAAATTTCTTCTAGCTGATGTTCTAGATGAGAAGCAATTTAAGAGTGTAACAACTGATTGTTTTGTACCATTCACAATTTGTTGTTTACACTTGTACCTTCTTCGTTTAGGTTAACGAGACCTAATTTTCCGCATAGCATTTTAAAACGATCTTCTGCCAATGCTTTTGTGAGAATGTCAGCTCGCTGCACTTCTGTATGAATTTTCTCTATTTTGATGTTCTTCTTCTCTACGTGATCGCGTATGAAGTGATGTCGAACATCAACATGTTTGCAGCGAGTGTGGAGTACTGGATTTTGGGTGATGGCTATAGCACTCGAGCTATCACAAAATATGGGAACTGTTTCCATGTTGACTTCATAGTCTTTGAGTTGTTGCTTTAGCCATAAGATTTGAGCTGTACAGCTACCTGCTGCCATGTACTCGGCTTCTGTTGTTGAGGTTGCAACAGATGTTTGTTTCTTGGAAAACCATGAGATGAGTTTGTTTCCAAGAAATTGGCAAGTGCCTGATGTTGATTTTCTATCTAGTTTGCAACCTGCATAATCAGAATCTGAGTACCCAGTTAGTTCAAAGTTGTCATCACATGGATACCACAAACCAATTTCTGTTGTGCCTTTGAGATATCTAAGTATTCTTTTAGCTGCTTCCATGTGAGACTCTTTTGGATTTGCTTGATACCTAGCACAAACACCAACAGCAAAAGTAATATCAGGTCGACTAGCAGTTAGATATAATAAAGATCCGATAATACCACGATACAGTTTTGAATCAACTGCTTTTCCAAGCACATCTGGATCAATCTGTCCATTTGTTTGCATAGGTTTCTTCGCTGGTTTGCTGTCTTTTACTCCGTATTTTGTGATGAGATCATTGATGTATTTGGATTGATTGATTAAGATCCCATCAGTAGATTGTTTGACTTGTAGTCCTAGGAAGAAATTCATTTCTCCCATCATGGACATCTTATACTTTTCCTGCATGAGCTTGCTAAATTTGTTACAAAGGAATTCACATTTTGATCCAAAAATAATGTCATCAACATAAATTTGAACTAAAAGGATATTATCTTGGACTTTGATTGTGAATAAGGTTTTATCCACTGATCCTCGCTTGAATCCAGATTGTAACAAGAAGGTGGACAGAGTCTCATACCAAGCTCTAGGAGCTTGTTTTAGACCATATACGGCTTTGATCAATCTGTACACCTTGTCTTCATTTCCTTCTTCAAAACCAGGTGGCTGCTCCAAATAAACTTCTTCTTCTAAGATTCCATTGAGGAATGCACTTTTTACATCCATCTGGAATACTTTGAAGCGTTTATATGCAGCATAGGCCAGAAACAATCTGATAGCTTCTAGTCGTGCAACAGGAGCAAATGTTTCATCAAAGTCGATCCATTCCTGTTGGCAATATCCCTTCGCGACTAGCCTTGCTTTGTTTCTCACCACTTCACCTGTTTCATCTCTCTTGTTCTTGTAAATCCATTTAACTCCAATCACACCCTGATGCCTAGGTCGATCCACTAAGTACCATACATCATTTCTTTTAAACTCATTTAGCTCTTCTTGCATGGCATTAGTCCAGTCAGCATCTTGTAAGGCTTCGTCCACATCTTTGGGTTCTGTATGAGACAGATAGCAGCTTAGTAATGCACTTTCACCATGCATTCTTCTTGTCTTGACTTTATCTGTTGGGTTCCCAACAATGAGATCAGATGAATGGCTATCTACCCATCTTCTTCGCCTTTTCATTTCTTCTTCAGTTACTTCAATTTCTAGTTCATCAGGTGGATTGTCGAATTCTGGATGATCTGTGATAGGAACATCAAATAATGTATTAGTATTAATATCAAGATTTTCAAAGTTATTTATTTGGTTGGGAACAGGAGGTGGTTGTTCTGGAACTGGAACAGGTAGCTCAACAACAGGTGATTGTGAGCATTCGTCATGTGTGTTTCCCCCTTGATCTGTTCCCCCTTCATGTAGTAATTCTACAGCAGGTTGATCAATGCTTTCTTCCTCTTCTCCTTCTTTACGTGGACTCCAAAGAAGTATATCCTCAATCAGTCGATCTGTGGAGTTTCTTAAGGTTGTAGGTGAATATCCATCCTTTGAGGGAGCACAATCTGTTCCTGAAACCTCAAAGGTAGATTCATCAAAAACAACATGTGGTGTTACTTCCACAACAAGGGTTCTTTTATTAAATACACAATAGGCTTTACTGATGTCAGAATATCCTAAGAAAATTCCTTGATCAGTTTTGCTATCAAATGTTTTTAATTGTGTTTTCCCATTGTTGTGAATGTAACACTTACATCCAAAAGATCGAAAGTAAGTTATTCGAGGCTTCCTGTTATTCCATATTTCGTATGGAGTTTTTCCGTGGCGTAGAGTGATGACAGATCGATTTTGCGTGTAGCAGGCAGTGTTTATTGCTTCAGCCCAGAACTTCTTAGGAAGATTGATTTCGTTGAGCATTGTTCGAGCTGCTTCCTTAAGTGATCTGTTTCGCCTTTCCACGATTCCATTTTGTTGAGGTGTCCTAGCTGCAGATGTTTGATGTTGAATTCCCATCTTTGAGCAGTAGGCTTCAATCATATGATTGATAAATTCAGTTCCTCGATCAGATCGAATTTTGACGATGGATGTTGCCTTCTGATTTGATAATCTGTTCAGCAGGTCGGGCAGCTTTTCCAAAGTCTCCTTTTTCTTGTACATGAAAATAACCCATGTAAATCTAGAGAAATCATCTATAACTACGAGAGTATATTTTCTACCATTTACACTTAATGGAGATACAGGTCCAAAAAGGTCAAGGTGAAGAAGTTCTAGATTTCTTGAGGTGGAGTGAGCTGCTTTAGTTGGAAATGAAGCTCTTGTTTGTTTTCCTGCTTGGCAAGCTTCACACACATGATCTTTGTCATAGGTTTGAGCAGGTAGTCCTTCAACCAGGTTGTTTTTCACCAGCTTGTTGATGGACTTGAAGTTTAAGTGACTTAGCCGTTTATGCCATAACCAGCTGTTTTCTGCATTTGACTTTGTCACAAGGCAGGTTTCAATTTGGTTATCCCACTACACGATGTATAACCTGTCCTGCACAACCCCGGTAAGAAGAATCTCTTCTCCTTCCAAATTCTTGACAAGACACTTGTTAGCTGTGAATTCTACTTTCTTATTATTAGCACAAAATTGACTAATAGAAAATAGATTATGATTTAGTCCCTCAACATATGAAACATTAAGAATAGTGGTGTTACCAACTTGGAGATCACCATAACCTTTTGTATACCCTTTTGAGTTTCCTCCAAAGGTAACAGTTGTTCCAATGCACTCCTTGTAGTTGGTTAACAAGTCTTTGCAGTACGTCATATGTTTAGAGCATCCGCTATCAAGTATCCATACTGTGCCTCGAGCGGTGTGCTTTCTTCTCAATGATCTCCTATCCTGCAATAAAAATTTACTCAGCTACCCTACTGATAGAGGGTGCTTTGTTAGTAGACAAAGTTCCTTTTGGAACCCAAATTTGTCTAACTACAGTCACATTCTGAGATGGTCTGATCTGTCTGCCACTGAAGTCAATGTATACTATTTGTTTCCATTTGGCAGATGGTTGAGATGTTGCAGCGTGTTTCCTTGGAGCATGTGGTAAGGTCGATTGAGATCTGTTATTAGCAGCTGGCTGTTGTCTCCTATGGTGTGGGGGGACAGGTCGCTGTTGATAGGCTTCATGTCTTTGATGATGGTAGACAGGTGGTTTCTGTTGATATCCAACTCCATGTGTAGAATACCTCTTTTGAACGTGAGGTAGAGATTGAGACTTGAGTTGTTGTTTTACCAAGATGGCTTGCGGCTGTCTTGGATTTTGATTATTTAGATTTACCACGTTGTCCTTTCCCTTTTCTTTGACAAACTTTCCTTTTGATGGTCCTTTGTCAACTCCGTCAAAACCTATTCCTCCATGATCTGATGCTCTCTTTTGCATGTCATTGATGAGGTGAACTCTGTCTGACTTTTTGTGAATGTAATAGTTTAGCATCACATTCAAGTTATCCACCTTATTGTTGGCTGAAGATTCTCTTCCAATTAAGTTCGAGATCTTCGCAGTGAGAGCATAGACTTCTTCACTTTTGTTTTTGATTTGAAGAAGCATCGCTGTTTCTCTTTCATTGAATGAAGCACTCACTTTCTTCATTTCTTGTATGGTGTTTGCCATTCTCCCGTTTTCTTTAATCGCATGTTTGAACATCTTGTTCAGTCTTGCGTGATCTTCCATTAACTTAGAGAAATCTTCCATGGACAGTTCGTCCTCTTCATCTTCCTCTTTTTCTATCTCTTCTTCTTCATTACCAGAATCATAAATAGGATGATTAGAAGAAATAGAATCTTGACAATTTACCTCAAGATTGTCTAGTCTATTGTCATGGCCCATGAGGCATTCATCCCATTCAAAGTCAACCTCGTTTGCTACAAATGCTTCGTCATTTTCGGTTGAGCTGTCAGAGAGGTGTTTGGAAGCAGATTGTTCTTCAGCGATCATTGCCTTGCGTTGCTCCTTGAGCTTTTGATCGCGTTTGCTTCTTAACTCCTCTCTCTCAGCTTGAGTAATGTCTGGACAGTCCGTCTTGAAATGGCCTTTCCTGCCACACTTAAAACAAGAGTATTCTGACAGGTCAGCTTTAACATAGGAAGTTGATTTTACCTCATTCTTCCTATCAGGTCGATCACCAGATCGATTTCTTCCTTTGAAGCTTCGATTATTGTCCTTGTATAGACGTTTGTATTTGTTCGCTCTCATCTCCATTCGTTGAAATCTTTGAGCCATTAGAGAGTACTCCTCAAAATAGTTCTTTGAGGGATAGTCCTCATCTTCTGATGTTGATGAGTCTTTTATTGTGACAACAGGTTGAGATTTCTTCACTATCTTCTTTTCTTTTAGCTTTGCCTTAAAAGCTGTTTCTTTATCTTTGTTACCTGTAACAGATGGTTTGCTAGAGGGAGAGTTAGTAGATCCATGAATACGATTAGTTGAACCATGAATACGATTGATTTCATATTCATTTCCAGTTAGCAAATCAAATAAAGCGTCAATGGTTAGAGAATTGAACTCTGGCATCATGGGATGCATTGCCGAGTATATCTCCCAGTTGGCAGGTAGAGCACGAATGATTTTGAGATTCATCTCACGTTGAGTGTACTTGTTCTTGTCGATAGCAGTTATCTCAATTATAATCTCAGTGAATCTGTTCTTCATATGGGCTACCGTCTCTCCTGGATTCATCTGAACTCTTCATATTTATTACAGGCAATGGACAGTTTATTTTCTTGAATCACGTCCGATCCCAAGCTAATGTCTCTAAGCACATCCCACATCTCTTTTGCTGATTTGAGACGTCGAATTTTGGCCAGATAGATGCCTCTAACTGTGCTTGAGATTAAACCTTTGGCATAGTCATCTAAGCCAGCTTCTTTCTTTTCTTCGGTTGTGTAATCATTAATATCCTTCTCCTTTTCAACTATTTCGACAGTTGGAGTTGGTCCTGTACCATCTTTGATTTCAGCTGAATGTTTGTGCATTATCTTGATTGGTCCATCTGTGATGACTGACCACATCTT
>JAPKLX010004088.1:0-10355 GCA_026898415.1 Leonotis leonurus
CCCCCCCCATACACCAAACCTTGCTCTTTCGGGACCAACAAGTGGTATCAGAGCAGTGGTTCAAACTGACCATTGTTTTGTTTCACAAGGTTAAAACCTGCGTGGTCTACTTGAATAGATCTAAGAAAACCTTTTTCACTCACTTGCATACTATCTGTTATGGAGTCTTCTGTTATCAGGGCTTGCGAAGAATTCTCTATCCAAGGATATAGAGAATGGAGTTTCAGAATCAAAATGTGTCTCAAAGCCCATCACTGCCTGATGTGGAAAGTTATCGAAGAAGGGCCATTGGCAATCACAGAAGAGACCACTCGTATCACAGATACAGGAGCAGTCAAAGAAACTGTCCTAAAAGATCCCAGAAAATATACCTCCGAAGAAAGGAGAGAGGCAAATCTCGATGATTTTGCCAAAGGGATCATTTCCAGCACGGTCAAAGGCGTACATCTGGCCAAGATCCAAGATCTTGATACAGCCAAAGAGATGTGGGAAGCCTTGAGAGACCTGGCGCTTGGATCTGAAGTGATGATCGAGAACAAACTGTCTCTAGCCTGCAACAAATATGATGAATTCAAAATGAAATCAGGCGAGACAATAGAACAGATGAAGATAAGATTCACTGGAATTCTTCTAGAAATATCTGCGTTCAAAAAGAATAAGTATACTCAAAGGGAGAAGAACATGAAAGTTCTTAGAGCTCTTCCACCAAGCTGGGAGATCTACGCTGCAATGCAACCCCTAAGAGCAGATTTCAATGATCTGTCTACTGAAGCCTTATTTGATCATCTCGAAGGTCATGAATGTGATATTCAAAGAATTCGAGGATCAGATCATCTGTCCAAAAAGGCAGAAAGCAGTACAAAGAAGGACAAAGAAGTAGCCTTCAAAGCAAAGAGTCAACCAGATGATCTTTCAGAGTCTGTAACCCCAGACGAGGAGAAAGGCTATGACAAACTTCTAAAAGAGTTTGCAATGATAGCTAAACGTATGGACAAAATGGAAACCAGATCAAAGAAGTTCAGACGCTTCTACAAAGATAACAAGAGGAACTTCAACAGGAAGTATAACAATGATCGATCAGATGACAAGAATGAATCTAAACAGCAATCTACTAAAACAACAAAAACCTCTAACTCTACAGATTACACATGCTTTGAATGTGGCAGAACAGGTCACTTCAAAACAGATTGTCCTGATCTGTCCAGAAGCCAAAGAGAGGAACTAAGAGCTAAAAGAGATCGAAAACTCAAAAATGAGCGTAAAGCCATGATAGCTGAACAGAATTCAAGCAGCTCCAGTCATTTCTCAGATAGTTCATCAGAAAATGATGAGGCCTTCATTGCTGAAGATGAAGAAAGCTGGAGTGAATGCTTTATGGGCTTAGACAACGGCCTAGACGATGTCGAGGTAAATTCATGCTATTCAAATTCCTCAAATGATAATAGTGATCTTAAACAGGACAGTGAAGATCAAGCAGAATATTCATGGAAAGAAATAGATGAGATGTTCCAAAGCTACTCAAGCATCAAGAGACTGTTCAAAGAAGTAGTTGAGGAAAATGACAGATTAAAGAAGATTGAGCAGACTCTAAGCACAGCAAACACTAAATTTGTTGTCAAAATTGCTGATCTGGAAGAACAGATCAAGAGTAAAGATAGTGAGATCCATGCTCTTAATTCAAAAATCAAGGATCTGGTTATCAGGTATAATGTTGCTGAAGAAAAGATCAAGAAAGGAAAGGAAATGATATACAAGAGTGATGAACGTGCCAAGCTGCTAATCAATATGCAGCAAAAGGGCACATCTGGTTTGGGATATCCAGGTCACTCAGAAAAATCTTCAGGAACAATAAGCTTTGTACCAGAAAGGAAGAAGATACCAGATCAAGTGAAGGATTTGAAGAACAAGAAAGGTTATCCTCAAAAGATAATAATAAAAGATGCAAAGAATAGGCAGTATCATCAAACAAGGGGACAACCAGCTTATTACACAGAAACAGAACATCATCAAAAAGCTAATGTCAACAGGACAAAAACTGTCAACAAGACAGTACGTGCAAAGAAAGTATTGAAGAAGGATGAAATGAAAAGATATCATCCATCTGAAATCCATTCAGTAACAAAAATTGACAATGATGGAAATACTATTACCTGCTATGTTTCTGTTCCTAATCCCAAAATGTTCTGGATTCGAAAAGGAACATTTGCTAATAATCAAGCACCCAAACGTTGAAAGGGTAGCTAAGTCTGATTAATTGCAGGATCAAAGATCTGCAAGGAGAAGTAAGGTTGCAAGAGGAGAAATCTGGATAATCGATAGTGGTTGTTCAAAACACATGACATGTGACAAGAACCTACTATCAGATTACGTGGAAAAACCAGGACCACAGGTTACCTTTGGATGCAATTCAAAAGGGTACACCAGAGGGTATGGTAATATCAAAGTTGGCAAGACCACTATCTCTAATGTCTCATACGTTGAGGGTCTTAGTCACAATCTGTTCTCTGTAAGTCAATTCTGTGCTAATGGTAATCAGATTGTTTTTGATACTAACCACTGTCTGGTGAAGAATAAGGAAGGAGATGAGATTCTCCTTACCGGTAAATTGCAGGATAGGCTGTACATTGTCCAATGGACAAACCAGATCGAAACCTGCCTAGTCACCAAGACTGTATCAGAAACCAGCTGGTTATGGCATAAGAGATTAAATCACCTAAACTTCAAGACAATCAACAGGATTGCCAAAGAAAAGTTAGTAGAAGGACTACCAGATCAGGTGTATGATAAAGATCACATATGTGATGCTTGTCAAGCTGGAAAGCAGACCAGATCATCCTTTACAAGCAAAACAGCTCACTCAACATCAAGAACACTAGAGCTGTTGCACCTTGATCTGTTTGGACCAGTCAAACCTCTAAGCATCAATGGGAGAAAGTACACATTGGTAATCATAGATGATTACTCAAGATACACTTGGGTCATCTTTCTGCTGAAGAAGAAAGAGACTCTAGACAAACTCCCTGATTTTCTACACAAAATCACTAAAAAGAAAGAGATGAGTATAACCTCTATCAGAACAGATCGAGGAACAGAATTTCTCAATCAGAAGATTGAAGCATATTGCAACAAGATGGGAATCACTCATCAAACATCTGCTGCTCGAACTCCTCAACAGAATGGAGTAGTTGAGAGAAGAAACAGATCACTCAAAGAAGCAGCTCGCACAATGCTTAATGCTACAAATCTACCAAAGAAATTCTGGGCAGAAGCTATTCACACTGCCTGTTATACTCAAAACAGATCATCCATCACACTCAGACATGGAAAGACACCATATGAAATATGGAACAACAGAAAGCCTAAGATTTCTTACCTTAAAACTTTTGGCTGTTTATGTTACATACACAATAATGGGAAATCTCAGTTGAAAACTTTTGATAGCAAATCAGACCCTGGAATATTCTTAGGATATTCTGATGTCAGTAAAGCCTATCGAGTTTACAATAAGAATTCTCATATTGTGGAAGTAACACCTCACGTTGTATTTGACGAGTCTATTGTTGAGCACAGATCACCAGATGAGAAGCAGACAGTCAATCAGGTGACACCCAGAAGGATGAATGATCTATTACTGGAGGATATTCTTATCTGGAATTCAAAGAGTAAAGATGAAGAAGCTATCACTCAACCTATTGCTGAGGAGATCATACAGCAAGGGGGAATATCTCTAACCAATCTGGATGAAAACAGATCATCAACAGAAAACAATTCTACTACAAATGATGATCATCATTCAGAAGGAAATCCAGATGAGAATCCATTTCAAGCGATATCAACAGCACACCCTGAATTTGAGGAACCAACAGATCAACCTGATCCTGAGTTATCTGATGAAGAGATGACTAGAAGAAGAAGATGGATACAAGACCATCCACCAGAACAGATCGTTGGGAACCCATCAGATCGTGTGAAAACTAGAAGAATGCATTGGGAAAGTGCATTACTGAGTTGCTATTTATCTCGCTTGGAGCCATCTGATGCGTATGAAGCACTCCAAGATGCAGATTGGATAATAGCAATGCAAGAAGAACTCAATGAGTTCAAAAGGAATGAAGTCTGGTATCTCGTGGACAGACCCAGACACCAAGGTGTGATTGGTGTAAAATGGGTGTTCAAAAACAAACGAGATGAGAATGGTGAAGTAGTCAGAAACAAAGCCAGATTAGTAGCTAAAGGCTATAATCAACAAGAAGGCATTGATTTTGATGAAACATTCGCACCAGTTGCCAGATTAGAAGCAATAAGGCTATTTCTTGCGTATGCTGCTCACAAACGGTTCAAGGTGTACCAGATGGATGTCAAAAGTGCCTTCCTAAATGGTATCCTTGAAGAAGAAGTATATGTGGAACAGCCACCTGGATTTGAAGAGGCAGATCCAGATCAGAAAGTATACAGACTTGCTAAAGCAGTCTATGGTCTAAAACAAGCCCCTAGAGCTTGGTATGAGACCTTATCTACATTCCTACTAGAATCTGGATTCAGAAGAGGATCTGTTGATAAGACTTTGTTCATTATCAAAGTCAAAGAACATATTCTCTTAGTCCAGATCTATGTAGATGATATTATCTTTGGATCTCAATCTACCTATCTATGTGACAAATTTGCTGAACTTATGAAAAATAAGTATCAAATGTCTATGATGGGAGAAATGAGCTTCTTTTTAGGTTTGCAGGTCAAGCAGCTACCAGATGGTATCTTTATCAACCAGACAAAATACATCAACGATCTGCTAGCAAAATTTGGACTAAAAGACAGTAATTCAGTAAAAATCCCAATGCAGACCAATGGGAAAATAGGTCCAGATCCCGAAGGAAAACCAGCTAATATTACACAATACAGAGGGATCATAGGATCACTACTCTATCTAACTGCAAGTCGACCGGACATTACCTTTGCAGTAGGAGTATGTGCTAGATATCAAGCAAATCCCAAAGAATCTCACATGGAAGCAGCTAAGAAGATACTAAAATATCTAAAGGGAACAGCCCATATAGGATTATGGTATCCGTGTGAAGACAATTTTGAGCTATCTGGATATACTGACTCAGACTACGCTGGATGTAAACTGGACAGAAAGTCAACATCTGGTACATGTCAATTTCTGGGAAACAAATTGATTTCGTGGTTCTCAAAGAAACAGACATCGGTTGCCACTTCAACTACAGAGGCAGAATATATGGCAGCTGGAAGTTGTTGTGCACAAATACTGTGGTTGAGACAACAGCTTAAGGACTATGAGATTGATGTCAAGGAAATACCAATTTTCTGTGACAGCTCAAGTGCTATAGCAATTACACAAAACCCAGTGTTGCACACCAGATGCAAACATGTTGACGTGAGACATCACTTTATAAGAGACCATGTTGAAAGGAAACATGTACAGATTGAGAAGATACATACTGAAGTTCAGAGAGCAGATATCCTCACTAAGGCATTACCAGAAGAGAGATTTAAGATGCTCTGTGCAAAGCTAGGACTTCTAAATCTTGAAGATAAAACCAGATTGATCTAAACCAGATTGATCTAAACCAGACTGATCTGAACAAATTAATCTAAACCAGATTGATCTAACCAGATTGATCTAAATCAGATCATCATGATCCAGATTAATAAAATCCCACAGGGAATGAAAACCAGATCATCATGACCCAGAATGATAAGACTCAGATCACTAGAAATTCCAACAGGGAACTAACACCAGATCACCAACACAGATGTCAATACAGATTAAATAAGTTCCAAACAGGAATTACTAAAAGAAAGCAACCAGATTGATCAGAGACAGATTGCAAAACCAGAAAGTCTCAAAGACAGAAGGCTAGACCAGAAAGTCTCAAAACCAGCAAGTCTCAAAGACAGAAAGATAAACCAGAGAGTTAGTCAACTTTAACAGAAAGTTGAACCAGAACAGCCTCAACCAGAGAGATAAAAGAAGCTTTGAACAGAAAGTGGTTAACAAAAGCTCAACCAGTTTGATCTCAACCAGATCACATATTGACACGTGGATTAATATTTATTAATCCATTACTTGGTTAAGGGGGAAAGGTCAACTGTATACGGCGACTAATTATCACTATTCTGACACTTAGATTTAAAGATCATCTATTTTTGATGATTACATGCAGTAATTGGGAGACGTGATCGAGAAAAATATCTACCAAATCTAGAAAAAGGAGATAAAAGATTGCATCAAAAACAACGCGCCAACACACAACCGTTCGATCATAGCGCGTGCATCATACGATCAAGAGAGGCAACAATGGGTTGAAAACCTAGTACATGGAAAGGCGGGAAAGCTGAAAAAGGGAAGGATTTCTCAATATTTTATTACCTTTATTATCTTCTCTCTCGCTTATATAGATTGATAAGGCGTTTCGTGTATCACTCACACTTTCAAAATTCACGAAACACTTGGAAAATTTTCATCTTCCAAAAACTCTCTCTTGCAAAACTCTCACTCTCTAACAAAAATGGCTCCCAAATCGTCTGTATTTCTGGAACAAGCAACATTTTTGAAACCTTATATTCACCAAGACCTTTTTGCGGTTCTTGACACCTTCGGGTTTCATAACCTGGAGAAGGCATTTGATCTCGTTCGTCAGTGCAAAGGTTTCATATTTGTTCTTAATCGCTTTCAATTGCATATATATCTTTTCTCTGTATTTATTTTCTTGTATGTCAAATACATTGAACTGCATAAACTGTTCTTGTGGCACTTATACTTCACTGATGGAAGGATAGTGCTCACATCTATACTACCGTGTTCTTTGTAGGTTTCTGCAAAATTATCACTTCACACCCTGTGCACTTCCTGCCCAAGGATGTCGCAGCGTTTTATCTCTCATGGAAGGGAGAAAGAGGTGGAGAAGAAGCCACCATCAGGGTGAGTAAAGGGAACACAGTCAGTAACACTCCTTACAACGTCATCAACCTTATCAACGCTGCTTATAAGGTCAAAGATGAGGGACTAGAACTAGGGGAAATCACTACAGAACAGCTGCAAGAGGCTGTGGAGATGGTAATGATAGTTCCCATCCACTACACAAACAGGATGTTTGTACGTTCACTTCTCGCGCCAGAATTCAGGATTGTGTTTGAATTCGTACAGCGAATTTTCCTCAATCACAACGGGTCTTACGACCAGGTGACTCCTGAGAAGTTCAAGATATTGGCAGCAGTCGTTCTTAATTTGCCAGTAAACTGGAGTAGGATCTTATACGATCTCTTGGCAAAGGAGGCCAAGATGATCCTAGTGGTGAAGGGTAGCTCACCAGGCATCGAAGTCAAGAGAAGCAGCCTGAGACATTCCACAAAGATCAGCTATATGCTTGAATCTTTCTTTCCTCACCATACATGGGATACAGTGGTAGAGTTCAACATACGACAACACTTTCCCAAGGACCAGCATCAGATAGAAATGTCAATGGGCATTTCAGCAAATCTGATTGCTAGAGTTAAAGACTCGGTTGTCTTCAATGCTCTGATGGAGATGGGGAACTCAAATCCCATCTGGATCCCTCCATCTGGTCCAGTATCTCACCCCACAAAATCCAAGGTCAATAAGGAGAAGCCATCCGAGAAAACTCCTACCAAGAGAACAACCAGGAGAGCCAGCTCGGTTGAAACTGACTTATCTACAGCCGCTCAACCACCAAAACCTAAACGACGAAAGCTTCAAAAATTGGTTGATACAGAACGGAGCCCAGAACCAGCACAAGAAACTACACTCCCTCACCAGGAGGTTGAGGAAGCAGAGATTCTCATAGGAGACCAACCAGAAGAAGTGGCTCCCATATCATCTTTCAACCCAGACCAGTCCAAGGACTTCTCCCCAGCTCATACCATAAGCTCATCTTCTGCTGAGCCTCTAGAACAGATCGCTGAGGGAGATGAGGAAGAAACTGAATCTTCGGATGAAGATGTTGAAAAGAAAACAGCTCAGTCTGTTATAAAATTGATTGAAGCAGAGGCTGACAGAGCAGTAATCAGCACTTTTCCAGGCATCCAGCTCACTCCTGAGAGCTATGATGCAGCTAAGAGGGTAAAATTGCTGCTGCTGATCAAAGACAAGGAGTTCTATGTACTAGATGCTCTACTTAAGATCAGATCGATTGCTCAGCTCAAAGCAGAGGAAGCCACGCTGCTAAACATTTTTGAAGTCTCTTCTGTTGCTGAGCTAAGAGAAAGCTTCTCACATTCCATTCTTGCCATTGCCCAGCTCGAAGCTCAGAAGCTGCAGATCAATCTGAGAGAGATTTATGAGAAGGCTGGCAAGATACAATTTTATGACAGCGTTGTGGATGAAGATGCTGATCAGACTGCCCCATCTGGTGTTCACCAACCGGGTGCAACAATAGCAGAACCTGCACCAGATCAGGTCATGGTTGACACTGGTGTACAGATCACTACACCACCTGCACCAACAGAGGACGAATTTCTTGGCCAAACTATAGGAGGTGAACTTACAAATGACATTATCACTCCTGGTGTGGCAGCGGCACAGAATGTACATGTGCAGACTTATACCATGGAAGATATATTGATGGACCAGCATCAATCCCTATCTAATGTCCATATCCGAGATCTGATTGCCAAGAAGGTAGATCAGTACATGTATGGAACGCTGACCACGGTCCAAGACGAAGCCACACGCATCCTAACAGAATTCAACGACCACCTGCAAGCTCAGGTCAATAAGGTCGATTCTGATTTGAGGAAAATCTGCAGACTGAAAATTGAAGAGATCAGTAAGAAGTTAGATGATGATCGTGCTGCAGCTGAAGAACGAAAGGCACAGATTGATCAGAATCTGTTTTCTACAGAATTCAAAGTGAAAGAAATGTACAAAATCATCAGTGCCTTCGCAGAAAAGGAGAAAGACATGGTTCACACCATAGTCAAGGAGCAGACTGATGGTCTCACAGCAGATCTGGTCAAGGAAGCTAACTCATACACCAGATCACTGCTTCGACAGTTTGAAACTGATGGCAAAAGCTTTGTGGAAAGGAAGCTACTTGATCTGCAATATCCAACATCCTCTCTGATCAAAGCTTATTTTGATGAGACAGCAGACATCAAAGCAGCTCAAGAAGAGATTAAAACTGATCTGGCCAACACGCAGACTTCTTTTCAGAAGCAGATCAACGATTCAGATCTCAACATTACCTCGCTGCTATCTAGCCGAATTGAATCAGACAAGGAGATCGCTGAGCTGAAAAACGAGGTCACCTCTCTCAAGACATTCATTCAATCCCTCATTGATGATGTCGAAAAGGGGGAAGGACTTGGAAAGAAAAAGCTGCCGTCTGCTACACAGGAGAAGAAGAAAGAGACAGCAGCTCAAACTAAACAGAAGAGCATATCGGGATCTGGTCAATCCACTGCCAAGAAACAAGCCAGCTTACCCTCATTCCAAGCACAGAAAACCTTCACTCCAAGCAGCTCATCCCAACCTTCCAAGAAAAAGAAACGAGCTGGATCAAGTTGGTTCTCTTCTGCCCCCATACGCAGATCACTGACAAAACAGGGAGAGACCAACTGGGTCCCAGATCATCTGAAGGAGGGATTCGAAGGGTTGAAATATGGGTTCATAATGTGCAGATATTTTCTCAAAGAACCTCTTTATCTTGAGGGGACTCCAGATGAAGCTTTTGAGCTATACATGGACAGAAATGATGCAAAGGATCTGGTGGGAGAGATCCGAGCTGCTGCTGATAAAGCAAATGTCCAGATAACTGCTCCAGAAAGGGAGTTCAGGACCTGTCCTACTATTCCTGGGACAGATCTCCCTGACAAGACCTTTCTGCTGAATTTTATTAACCAGCTAGCAGAAAACAGAGGATACAAAGTGGATGCTGAAGATCCAGATTACATCAGAGTAAGAGAAGGAGTATATGAGAGCGTTCAGCTCATTTCTGATGAGACCAGAGCAAAGCTGAAGAAGCAGCAAGAGGAGAGAAGAAAAAGCAGATAGTAGCCCGATTTTCTTATATCCTTATGATCTGCCTTTTTCTTGTAATCTGTTCTGCTTATCTGTAACCTCTCTTGTTTGCTTATCAATATATGATCCAGTTTGAGTTTCTGATGACAACATTTCATTGTCCAGAACACATATAATAATATTCTAAAACGTTATAAACTTAATAACGTAATCTGATCAAACTGGAAAACCAGACCAGACCGATCTGTATTAGCTGATAGGATTCTTTTTGTAAAGTGTGGTTTCGACATCATCAACAAGGGGGAAATTGTTGGGAACCCTAAAGATTAGTGTTGATGATGGTCTTTCGAAACAC
>JAPKLX010002702.1:0-12242 GCA_026898415.1 Leonotis leonurus
TGACTTCTATAGGAATATATCCTTTACATTTTAAGTCATCTCCTAATTTGTTCCATAAAGGAAATCACCTTATCTATAGTGATCTGTTTTTACACGAGAACAGTTTTAAGCATAAAGATCAGCTAAGTGTGTTTCGAGAGACCATCATCAACACTAATCTTAGGGTTCCCAACAGCTGGGGCAAGTCCTAAGGACATCTCGATCTGATGCTGATCTTTAGGGATGGTGAGACGAGTGTTGAAGTTGATTGCATCCTTCCAAACCTGCTGTTTGAAGAATTTCTCCACCATGAAGCTGATCTTGGTGGAGTGCCTCAGGTTCCTTCTAACCTCCACCGAAACACCACGTCCTCTGTTGTCTTTGGTATATGTAACCAATTTGGCCTCTTTAGCCATCAAGTCAAACAGGATTCGGCTCCAGTTGACTTTGAGATTTAAGACTACAGCAGTGAGGATTCTAAATTTTTCTGGTGTAACTTGATCATAGGAACCGCTATGGTTGAGGAAGATCCTTTGAACCAGTTCAAACATCAACTTGTAGCCTGGTTGAAGTAGGGATCTATGAAACATTCTTCCTGTATAGGCAATGGGTATCACCATCATCGTTTCCACTGCCATCTGGAGTTGATCATGAGTGATCTCATCCAAAGTCATGCCTTCATCTTTCAATCGGTAGGCCTGGTTGATCATCGCAATGACATTGTAAGTCGTCTTACTGGTCCTATCACCAATGGGCATCAACACATTGGCTTCGAGACCGTCCTTATCATTTTGCCAAGTGAAATAGAATGTGGCTACTTATTTTCCCAGATACATGTTGGGATGGGAGGTAACGATTTTGTAGAATCCTATAAACACGAGCGTTCCAGAACAATACATAGAAAAAGAAATATAAAACGTATACGTACATCTAGATGCAAAACACATAGTAAGATGAAGATGCATAAAAAATGAAGAACTTAAAAACCTTTGCAGCGAGTAATTATGGCGAAAATCTCTTCGAGTTTTCGAAAACTGTGGGTTTTAAGAACGGCGAAAGGTTCAGGGGAAAGAAACTTCTGAACCTCAACAACGTGTTGTAAGAACAAAGAAGTTTGAGTTGCCATGATCAAAGAAAAACTTTGAAAGAAGTTTGCGGGTGAGAGACAAATCTGGAAATTGCTTAAGTGCTTAAAGATAGTATTGCTCAGTGCGATGTATGTGTAGGTGAAAAGTTTAGTGCATGAACAATACATATATATAAGAAAATAATCTACGACACAGATTAAAGCGATAATAATTGAAGGGTTGGATGAAAATCTCCCTTTATAGGTTTTCCCGCTTCAGCTTTCCAGTTTGCCGCCTTTCATTGCGTTTGATGTACGCACTAGATCCTAGGGTTGTAGGCGAGAGTGTGTGTATCTCCCTATCAACTGCAACTTTCCTTTTCCTTTTCTTGCAGGGATTTCCTCGATCACAGTTTCCAAAGGTGTGTTAATCATCACAATTATAAGAGATTTAGCAAATCTAGGTCAGAAAATAGCTTTATAGACTGTAGTTAGGATGTTAATTATGGTCAGTGACGTCTTCCATCTAAGACGTTTTAATTTTCCAAATTCTCCCTTGACTAAGTAATCATTTATTGGGAAAATAATTTCCACGTGGCATGTCTTCTATCTGGACAAGTTTAGACACGTGTTACTGGTAACGATATGTTATTGTGAGATCTCTGTTTCCATCTGGTACTGCATCATTCTAGTTTGTCATTCTGGTTGACAATCTGGTTTGTATTTTATGTCTTGATTGACACGATCAGAGACTTGGTTCTGTTTGTATCGTGCTGCTACCATTTCTACCATTCTGCTACATGATCTGGTTTAATCAATCTGGTATTGACTTTATTCTATCATCCAGATTTAGTAATCCAATCTTTCCACATAGCATCTTGAATCTTTCTTTTGGTAAAGCTTTCGTCAAGATATCAGCACGTTGAACATCTGTATGAATCTTCTCGATCTGGATATGCTTCTCTCCACATGATCTCTAATAAAATGATGTCTCACATCAACATTCTTGCACCTTGTATGGAGTACTGGATTTTGTGTTATCGCTATTGCGCTTGAACTATCACAGAATATAGGTATCTCCTTTACATCGATCTCGTAATCCTTTAGTTGCTGCTTCAACCATAATATTTGTGCACAACAACTTCCAACAGCCATATATTCTGCCTCAGTTGTTGATGTAGCAACAGATGTCTGTTTCTTCGAGAACCAAGATATTAGCTTGTTTCCAAGAAACTGACATGTACCAGAAGTAGACTTTCTGTCCAATTTGCATCCAGCATAATCTGAATCAGAATAGCCTGTTAATTCAAAGTTGTTGTCACAAGGATACCAGAGTCCAATGTGGACTGTTCCTTTAAGATATTTAAGTATCTTTTTGGCAGCTTCAATATGTGACTCTTTAGGATTGGCCTGGTATCTGGCACATATTCCAACTGCAAATGTAATGTCAGGTCGACTTGCAGTAAGGTATAGCAGAGAGCCAAAAATGCCTCTGTATTGTGTTATATTTGTTGGTTTGCCTTCTGGATCTGGATCAATCTTCCCTTTGGTCTGCATTGGAATCTTGACTGGTTTATTGTCTCTAACTCCAAATTTAGTGACCAGATCGTTAATGTACTTTTCTTGATTTACAAATATACCATCTTGTAATTGCTTCACCTGCAAACCTAGAAAGAAATTCATCTTGCCCATCATGGACATTTGATATTTATTTTTCATTAGTTCAGCAAATTTGTCACATAAATAGGCAGATTGTGATCCAAATATGATGTTGGGAACCCAACAAATAATTTAAGTTTTGATGAATTCAAGATGAAACCTGGAGAAACCATCGAGCAGATGAAGAACAGGTTCATTGAAGTATTACTTGAAGTTTCTGCCTTCAAAAAGAACAACTACACACAGAGAGAGAAGAAACTCAAGATTCTTAGAGCACTACCACCAAGCTGGGAGATTTATTCAGCAATGCAACCACTACGTGCTGATTTTAACGATCTGTCCGTGGAAGCTCTATTTGATCATCTGGCTGTTCATGAATGTGACATCAGAAGAATTCATGGACCAGATCATTCCTCCAGTAAGAAGAATGAGAACAACTCAAAGAAGGAGAAAGAGACTGCCTTCAAAGCTAAGTGCATAACAGATGAATCAGAAACATCTGCCGCACCAGAAGAAGGAGGATATGACAAACTACTCAAGGAATTCTCAATGATTGCTAAGAGAATGGACAAGATGGAAATCAGATCGAGAAAATATCGAAGGTTCTACAAAGACAACAAAAGTAGATACCAGAAGAACAAAGAAGCAGAACGATCTGATGACAAAACAGAAAGTAGAGGTAATGGTAAAATCACTAACCCTAATGACTATACTTGTTATGGTTGTGGGAGAACAGGTCACTTCAAAACAGATTGCCCAGACTTATCTAAAAGTCAAAGAGAAGAACTACGAGCTAAGAGAGATCGAAAACTCAGAGCTCAACGTAAAGCCATGATAGCAGAAGAAGACTCTAGCAGCTCAAGTCATTTAACAGATAGTTCATCAGAAGATGATGAAGCATTTTATGCAGGAGAAATAGATGAAGATTGGGATGAGTGCTACATGGGTCTAGACAATGGACTCGACTAGAATGAGGTAAACTCACATGTCTCCCTATCTTCAAATAAATCTGTCTATGATTCAGGAAATGAAGATGAACCAGAAGTAACATGGGATGAAATCAATGAGATGTTCAAGAGCTACACCAGCATTAAGAAACTGTTTTCTGAAGTCATAAAGGAAAATGACAAGCTGAATGACACTGTAAAGTTCTTAAGTGAAGCAAACACCAAGTTCTCTGCACAAATAAATGGTCTTGGAGAGCAGATCAAGACAAAAGATGCAGAGATATATTCACTCAACTCCAAGGTGAAAGACGTAATTCACAGTAAAGATGTAGTGGAAGAAAAATTGAAGAAAAACATGGAGAACATGAGCAAAATCAACAAGAGTCAAGAACGAGCTGAAATGATTATAGATATGCAACAGAAAGGGAGAGCCGGTCTAGGTTACAATGGAAGTTCCAGCAAGACTCAATTTGTCCCTGAAAGGAAGAATATACCAGATCAAATTAAAGATCTCAAGAACAAGAGAGATCAACCTCAGAAGCTGATGATGAAGGAGATAGGAAACAACATATACTATCAAAAGGAAGGTCAATCTGCTCAAAATGAGAAAACAAGTAAAAACCAGAAGCAGAAGACTCTTTCAAGATCTCCTCAACCAACAAGAAGAAGATAGATTGGGACAACATTGAGAGAAATCATCCTTATATCTACAAAGCCATAACCAGAACAGATGATACTGGAAGAAAGATTACATGCTATATATGTGTTCCTGATACTAGATTTATCTGGATCCCCAAGGGAATATTTGCCACTAACCAAGCACCCACTTGTTGAAAGGGTAGCTAAATTTTATTAATTGCAGGATCAAAGAACTGCAAGAAGAAGCAAAGTAGCAGAGGGAACAGTATGGATAATTGATAGTGGGTGTTCAAAACACATGACATGTGATAAGAACGCTCTATCAGATTATGTGGAACGAGAAGGACCACAGGTAACCTTTGGATGTAATTCAAAAGGCTACACCAGAAGCTATGGTAATATAACCATTGACAAGACCAGCATCTCAAATGTTTCGTATGTCGAGGGTCTTAGTCATAACTTATTCTCAGTAAGCCAATTCTGTGCCAATGGAAATCAGATTGTTTTTTATGCTATCAATTGTTTTGTGAAAAGCAAGGAAGGAGATGAGATTCTTCTTACCGGAAAATTGCAGGACATATTATATATTGTGCAATGGAACAACCAGATTGAGACATGTCTGGTCACTAAGACAGTATCAGAAACTAGTTGGCTATGGCATAAACGACTAAGTCATCTCAACTTCAAGTCAATCAATAAGATTGCACGAGAGAAACTAGTCGAAGGATTACCAGATCAAGTATATGACAAGAACCACATCTGCGAAGCATGTCAAGCTGGGAAACAAACCAGATCATCATTTTCTAGCAAATCTGTTCAGTCTTCTACCAGAATCTTTGAGGTACTACATTTAGACTTATTTGGTCCAGTCAAGCCATTAAGTATAAATGGTAGAAAATACACTCTGGTCATCATTGATGATTATTCAAGATTCACATGGGTAATCTTCTTACATAAGAAGAAAGAGACATTGGAAAAGCTGCCATACTTTCTGTAATACCCCGAAATACTGTAGCCATAATTAAAACGTGATTAAACCTTAATTAAGGCTATGCATCCTTAAGAGAATATTTTTATGAGATTAAGAAGAGTTTGAAGAATCTATAATACGATTTAGAAGAGAGAATTACGAATATTCGTTAAGAAAGAAAATGGAATTTAATAATTCCATATTAGAGATAAAAGAAAGGGGTTGAGATAGAATAAACTCAGACGATGCATACCCCTCAGAAGAGAAAATTTTTATCTATTATATAATATAGAAAAATGGATTTATAAATTTCATTAAGCTAGAAAACAGGCAAATTAGAGAATAAAAATTTATTATTACCATTTCGGTAATAATTAAATAAGTTTTCGATTAAAATTCGGATTGAGAATCCGACAGTTGTAGTAGAACCTACAAATTATGCTCAATTTTCTAAGATATATAGAAGAGATTATTATAAAGACTTTGTTAGAAAATATGGTTTTTAGAGGGAATTTATTTAATTAAATTTGTTCGGTATCTTAAAACTCGCATAAATTGTTCAAATGAACTCGGAATCACGAACGGTCTGAACCGGTGGATTCCTTGTGTCGAGATGAGTAATCCAGTATTAATATCTCGGAACCCAAAAACGGATGTTCTAGAAGGTTCTAGAAACCCCTAGAGTGATGTAGAATTATGTATTTAATTATTTAATTAACCAATTACATGAAATTACTTAAGAGATAAGAAATTGTCCTAATATTTATCATCTTCTACCTCCCTTCACCCCCTCATTTTCGAAAATTGCTCTTCCACTATAGACAAAAATTTCTTCTTCCATAATCAAGCTTCTAAGCTAGGTTTTGAATCCAAAATTTGAAGAAAAAGTGTCTTCGAGGTACTATCTTCTATCTTTACCTCTTTAATTTATAGAAATTGAAGAAAGTTTGCATTTTCATCTATGATAAATTATGCTTTATGATTCATGAAGATATGATGTTAATTTCCATATATGTGATATGAAATGAGTAGAGAATCATGATTGAAGTAAGAATTTGAAAAGAATTATAAGATATGAAGAGTAATTAGATTTGCCCTAAATCTTCACCATAAACCCTAATTTGATTTTGAAGAATATGCATGAATTTGCTTGAATTGGATATGAATAAGTATCATTAGACATCACTAAGCATGATTAGAGCAAGAAATTAGATCAAAAATCAATTTTCTAATTTTCTTCTTAAGGACCGAAAATTGCCCTTAAGTGTTCTATAAGATTTTGAGTTTATTTGTGTAATTTGAGATCATAATTGGAATCAATGGTATGAATAAAGCTTAGAATAATTAATTGGGAATTTTTCATGCACTAGAATGAGATTTTCAAAAATTTAAGAATGTATGAAGTTCATGGTTTATATATATGTTGATGGTAAATTGCTTAAGTGATGATGAATAGAAACTAATTAGATGATAATAAGCATAGATAAACTAAGAATTTGAAGATAGAATTACCACTTCATGGAGATTCATAAAATGCTTGGAGAAGGGGATGATCCAAAGGTACATGTAGAGGGTTTAATGGTTTGATCTAATACCATAGATATGATGAGGGAAGAATATGAAGTATAATGTGGAACTATGAGATTAAATTAGCCAAGTATGTAAAAGTTGGAAATTGTTAGTTTAGTAAGTAAAGAAGTGAAGTGATGATATAAGTAAGATAAATAATGAATGAGAGGTTAAATTTGAAGGATGCAATAACCGAATAAGTTATAAGCATGCGAAATGATAATCGAAGTAGATTATAAGAAGAATGAGAATTAAGTATGAGAAACTAATTAACTTTGAATCATTATAGAAAGAAGAGGTAGATGAGATCGAGGGGATAAAAGTGGAAGGAAAAGAGAGGATCTAGAAGACGAGGATAGATGGTGGTTATGAGCAAATTAGTTCCTTAGCTCTAAGGAACATCCAGGTGGGCTTTCTAACTAAAAGTTATGCACGTGCTAAAGATTTATTTATGCATTATGTTTTATGTTAAAGAAGTTGACTTGCCTGTTTTTAAGCATGTTGCATATTGCCTATCTACGAGAGAATTACGATATCGGCCCTATGCCGGACGAGCTGCCAGTAAGGGTTTGTGTACACATTTGTGACCGTGAGCCGGTGAGCGGATCGGCCGGTCATAGTGTTTGAGAGGGAGGCCTACCTCTCAACACAAGAAGTGCGTAGATATGGTATTACAGATTTCAGATTTATGTCTGCAGACACATTTCATGCATGCTCAGTTACATTATTTTCAGAAAAGAAAGATTTGGCAAGTCAATATTTTAGCTCTATGAGCAAGATTTTAAATGTTTTGGCATGTGTCCACTGAGTGCTTTATGTACTCACGCCCTGCATGTTTTCTTAACGTGCAGGTTGAGCTGGAGATGGCGATGGATTCGAACACTGTAGTTGTTTTGTATGCGAACCATTCAGTGAAATATAGATTGTCTTATTGTTCATATTAGTTGTTTGTATGTTGAGTTATATGTCGTCATACATGTAGCTCAACTCATGATTCCGTTGCGATCCTATGTTTGTTGTCATTTGACGTCTGGCACCTATGTATTGGTTTAGTCTTTGGTATCCATGGTTTCACTTTCCTTTGTGAGTTATCATGTTCTATCTCTATCTCTTGGTTGCTTGAGTTGGTATTTTGATGTGTTGAAACTCCAAGTTCAAAAATTTAGTAAACTTTGATTTTGCAAGAAACAGGGCATCCTCTGTTTTTCCCATTTCTGCACGTTTCACTGGTCCGTTTTTTCTGAAATTGGTGTCATTTGAAAGATCTTTTCGATAGCTTTCCAACGCCTCTTTCGGATCTTAATTCGGAGTTCGTATGAGAAAGTTATGGGCTTTCGAAGTCGACGTGTCGGCCCTGCCCTGTTTTACGCGAGAACTTATATGAGTTTCTTTGCAACCAAACATCATTTGCTAGAGTTATTTCTAAGTTAAGTGAGTCATGGTCTAATCTCTTGACTAAGAAAGGGTTAAGAAATTGGGCTGTGACAGTTGGTATCAGAGCGGTTCCTTTCCTGAGTTTAAGAGTTCAGTTCAGTGTTCAGAATCCATCTCCTACAGCTCAACCGGGTAAGAAGTTAGAAGATATTTCAGATAAGTTGAGAATTTTAATTTTAAGCATGCAAGTGTTGTGTTTTTGCATGAAGCTTTATTTGTGAATGCATGCTAAATATGAGATCAGTTATCTTATCTATGTGAATTCTATGTGAATTCTATGTGAATCTTGAGAAGAATAGAAAGAAAAGAATAGAAAAGAAGAGAATAAAAAGAAGAGACTAAAAAGAAGAGAATAGAAAGATAAGAATAAGACCAAGAAAATAGAAAGAAGAGAGTAGAAAGAAAAGAATAGAAAGAGAAGAATAGAAAGAATCTTGAGAATAATAGAAAGAGAAGATAGTATGAAAGATTAGGACTTATGGTATAAACCCATAAGTTGTATCTTATAGGATGGTGAGAAGGGTGACTACTCCACGAAAAAGTACGAGACCTAGATCTGCCGTTATGGGAAGTACGAATATTTCCTATGAACTTAGAAGAGAAGAACATCAAGACCTGATCGAGTTCTTGGAGCAATTCCGGAGCACAGGGAATCGGGTCAGAGAGTTGGTGTAAATGAGTTTGATGGTATAATTCGATTAGTGAATGTGTTACCTGTTTATTGGCAAGAGTGGGCTGCTTTCCTTGCACTTGGTTTATTGTTGATAACCAAGGTCTTGATGAACCAGTTGATTTTAACAGATTTATTGATGTTGTCATCGGACAATATCAAAGTACTCAGAGTTCACCCTTGGTTCTTATGCTTCTTTGGAAGAGTTATTCCAGTCATTCATTCTATTATTTCATCCGGTGTTCGTAACCGGGATGAACTTTCTCATTCAGAGGCTGGAGAAACTATTATTCAAGAACCAATTGTTGAAGAATCTCCTTTGGTTGAGCCTAATGATCCTATTGTTTCTTTGGATCATGGAATGATTATTTCAGAATTTCAGTCGATTCTTCTTGATGATGACTTTTCTCAGAATGCTTCTGACTTTTCCGATCTAGATTTTGAGATGTTCCTATTGGTTTTGATTGGTATGACTAACATTTTGCTTCTCCATTGCTTCGAACCACTTCAATTTCAGTTACTCCAGTTTAAGCTATTCCACTTCAAGCCATTCCATTTCAAGCTATTTCAGATGATTGTCGCTTTGAGATTTCATTTCCACCTCAAAGTCTATTTCCATTTGAATCCTCACAGTCAGAAGCAGGATCTTTTTGATCACCAAAAGTTAGAAGATCTTTTCAATATGAACCTGAATTTTTACCTAGTGTTGGTACTACAAAGCATCAGCCCTTCAAATCAGTTAGATGTCTTTCATTAAAGATCTTTCTGAATTAGAACCATCAATCTCATTTGCTAGCCGCTCTTATGGACCACCGCCAGAGCCAGACAGTATAGAAGAAGAGTTGGAGTTGGAGAATGAGGAAGAAGATTAAAGACTTAATGAAGCAACAGATGAGGTTGGAAACAACAGTATCAACATCTACCAGAAGTAAGATGGAAGTAACGTTGAATCATTACAAAGATTAGATTAAAGATAGAGAGGAGTTCTATATTAAGAGAACATAGATGAAGATGTGGTATGGGATAGCGTGAAATAGAGAAGTGGGAACCTTACCCTGTACTAGAAAATTATTGACAAATTAAACTTTGTCTTCCTTAAAAGAAGTTCCTTCTTTGACATGGAAAGTTGAACTTATGATATTAACATTTTGTTCCTTCCTTGTTTGAGCCTATTGTGTGAACATGAGAAATGACCTTGTTGAATTGATTGTTATTTGAGAAAAATCTTGTAGCCTTTTCAATTCGATTGAATACCTGTTGCCTAAATTGTTCTCATTGGCTTATATTTGTAATATGCCACCCCTATACCAGAAGAAGTAGAATGTGAAAATGAAAACATTCCCCAACATTTTTCTACACCAGTACTTCCTTTATTCAATTTAAAGATTGTTGAACTGTTTTTCTCCGCCAAAACCCTCCCACTTTTAGCGGAACAGAAAGTTCAGTAGAGGCAGAGAAATGGATTTGTGCTATAGAACAAATCTTTAAATTTTTGGAGTGCTCAGATCGGGAGTGTCTTCTATGCATTTTATTTTAGTCAAAGGATCCTGCCGATTTTGGTGGGAAGCGCGTCAGAAGACTCTCACCCCAGAGTAGCTGGAGAGCTTTACTTGGAAACAATTCAAGGAGGAATTGTTTGCTAAGTATGTTATATGAAGTTGTCGGAAGCAGAAAGATATAGAGTTTACAAACTTGAAGCAAAGGAAGAAATCGGTGGTCGAGTACGATCGTGAATTTTTAGCCTATCTCGATATGTTCTTTATAAAATTGAAACGGATGAGAAGATGTTAGAATTATTCAGGTCAGGTTTACGTCAAGAGTTAAGAGTAATTTTGGCGAGCCAATTCTCCGTATCGTATACCGAGACGTTAAATCGAGCATTAAATATGGAGTTGGAGATACAAATTGAAGAGATGGTGGAGGAATTCACTCCAACACCATCACAGGTATCAAGTCAGTCGAATGTAGCCAATCAGAAATCAAAAGGGAAAAGGAAGTGGGAAATGAACGATTTTCCCAATAAGAAGTCAAGGCAAAAGTGGAGTCAGACTACACCGACTCAATTTCAACGGTCATTCTAAAATTTTACTAAGGGTTCTTCTAACTTCGTTGGAAAACCTTTATGTTCTCGATGTAGTAAGACGCATACCGAAGTTTGTAAGTGGGGCAGTAACAGTTGTTATACTTGTGGCCAAGTGTGTCACTATTCGTGTAATCGCCCAAATAAGAAGAATGCGTCAGGAAGCGGAAGGAAGCAAAGTTCTTCCAAGCCAGCAGAATAAAAGAAGGAAGAAATGTTGAGAACCTTACAGATATGGGTACTTTAGATAATGTAACCATAAATATTTTCTTTGATACTAGAGTTTCGCATTCCTTTATTTCTACAGCATGTGTAGATGTTATCCTAGGAATGGATTGGGTAACATAAAAACCATGCTACCCTAAGGTGCGAACAACGAGAAATTTCGTTCCAACCTCCAGGGAAAAGAAATATACCAATAATTTCAGCTTTACGAGCATCCAAATTGATAAGACATAGGGATATTCGTGTTTATTTGGTATATTTAAAAGAAGATAGTAAGAAAGAAAAGAAGTTAGAAGAGGTACCGGTAGTTAGAGAGTATCCAGATGTATTCTCAGAAAAGTTACCCGGTTTACCTCAAGATAGACAAATAGAATTTACTGTTGCTATAAAACCTGAAGCAACACCTATTTTAAAAGTATCGTATAGAATGACCCCAAAAGAACTACAAGAATTGAAAGTCCAATTACAAGAGTTTTTGGACTTAGAGTTTATTTGACCAGTGTGTCTCCTTAAGGAGCACCCGTTTTGTTTGTTAAGAAGAAAGATGGTACCTTAAGAGTGTGTATAGATTATAGAGAATTAAACGAGCTCACCTTGAAGAATAAGTATCCGTTACCTCGGATAGATGATCTTTTTGATCAATTAAAGGGAGCTAGTGTATTCTCTAAGATTGATTTAAGATCAGGGTACCATCAGTTGAAGATTCGATAAGAAGATATACCTAAAATTTCTTTTTCGAACATGACATGGTCACTACGAAATTGTAGTGATACCTTTTGGTCTAACCAATGCCCAGCAGTATTCATGGACCTGTTGAATCGAGTTTTTCGTGAATATTTTGATAAATTCGTGCTTATATTTATGGATGAGGTTCTTGTGTATTCGAAGAGTGAACAAGAACATGAAGAGTATTTAAGAACCGTGTTAGAAAGTTGTAGTACCCCGAAATACTGTAGTTGTCATTAAACAATGATTAAAGTTTAATTAGGGCATTGCATCCTTAA
>JAPKLX010003972.1:0-10449 GCA_026898415.1 Leonotis leonurus
GAATCCAAATTCGGAGTTGTAACGAAAAAGAACGAGCCAAAATAAAACTATTGCATAAAACGCAACAATTTTGCGTATGGCCATGCTCTCACGTTGTTTTTCCTCTCGTCTTTTGTCCGTGACTCCTAACAAGATCTCATCCGATTTTCTCCATTTTGCACCTCTTCTTCATCCTCCTCACTAATTCTTTGCATTCTGTTCGGTGAGGGTGTGGCTGTTCTGGCTGGAGAAAAGTCTTTCTCTTGATGTGGGTTGTAACTGGATTCAGGTTCAACAAAGAGTGGTTCTGTTTGTTGAGCTTCTGGAGGTGCTGTCTCAGCCTGCTTTGAGCTCGCTTGTTCTGGTACTGGTTGTAGTATATCACCAAGTTCTTGTGGTATTTCTACCATTGGTGGTGGGGAATCTTGAACCTTTCTTAGTCTACGCCTCTTCTGCTTAGGCTGAGAAGCTGAGGTTTTTGTTTCAACAGAACTTCCTCGTTTGGTCGGTGGTTTGCGAGTTGCCTTCTCTTTCTGCACCTTTTCTTTTGTTGCCTTTGCCTTCTGCTTTTCCAGGGCTTTTGTTGGTGGAATCCAAGTTGGGTTGGATCTGCCCATCTCCAACAATGCCGCACGATGTACCTCATCTATAACCTTGTTGAACAAGGCTGGAGCAAGTCCTAAGGGCATCTCGATCTGATGCAGATCTTTAGGAATGGTGAGACGAGTGTTGAAGTTGATGGCAACCTCCCAAACTTGCTGTTTGAAGAATTTCTCCACCATGAAGCTAATCTTGGTAGAATGCCTCAAGTTCCTTCTAACCTCCACCGAGACACCACGTCCTCTGTGGTCTTTGGTATATGTAACCAATTTAGCCTCTTTAGCCATCAGGTCAAACAGAATTCTGCTCTAGTTGACTTTGAGATTCAAGACTACATCAGTAAGAATTCTAAATTTTTCTGGTGTAACTTGATCATAGGAACCGCTATGATTGAGGAAGATCTTTTGAACCAGTTCAAACATCAATTTGTAGCCTGGTTGAAGTAAGGATCTGTGAAACATTCTTCCTGTGTAGTCTATGGGTATCACCATCATCATTTCCACTGCTGTCTGGAGTTGATCATGAGTGATCTCATCCAACGGCATGCCTTCATCCTTCAATCGATAGGCCTGGTTGATCATTGAAATGACATTGTAAGTCGTTTTACTTGTCCTATCGTCGATGGGCATCAACACATTAGCTTCGAGACCATCCTTATCATTTTGCCAGGTTAAATAGAATGTGGCTGCTTGTTTTGTCAGATACATGTTGGGATGAGAGGTAACGATGTTACAGAATCCTATGAACACAAGAACATATAGAGAACATATATATATATTCATCAGTTAAGAGATTATCAAGTATGACTTTCCCAAACAAATAAACAATTAATTCATATTATCCAGAACAATACCCAGAAAAGGAATATAAAAGGTGTACAAAACGTATAGTAAGATGAAAATGTATAAAATTTAAGAACTTGAAAACCTTTGCAGTGTGTAATTATGGCGAAAATTTCTTCGAGTCTTCGAAAGTCGTGGGTTTCAAGAACCGTGAAAGGTTCAGGGGAAAGAAACTTCTGAACCTCAGCAACGTGTTGTAAGAACAAAGAAGTTTGAGGTGCCATGATCAAAGAAAAACTTTGAAGGAAGTTTGCGGGAGAGAGAGACAAATCTGGAAATTGCCTAAGTGCTTAAGAATAGTAGTGCTCGGTGCGATGTATGTGTAGGTGGATAGTTGAGTACATGAACAATACATATATATAAGAAAACAATCATCGACACAGATAAAAGCGATAATAATTGAAGGGTTGGATAAAAGTCTCCCTTTTTAGGTTTTTCCGCTTCAGCTTTCCAGTTTGCCGCCTTTGATTGTGTTTGATGTACGCGCTAGATCCTAGGGTTGTAGGCGAGAGTGTGTTTCTTCCTATCCACTAAAACTTTCCTTTTCCTTTTCTTGTAGGGATTTTCTCGATCACAGTTTCCAAAGGTGTGCTCATCATCACAAATATAAGAGATTTAGCAAATCTAGGTCAGAAAATAGCTTTATAGACTGTAATTAGGAGGTTAATTATGGTCAGTGACGTCTTCCATCTAGGACGTTTTAATTTTCCAAATTCCCCCTTGACTAAGCAATCATTTATTGAAAATAATTTCCACGTGGCATGTCTTCTATCTGGGCAAGTTTAGACACGTGTTACTGTAAACGATCTGTTATTGTGAAATCTCTGTTTCCATCTGGTACATCATTCTGGTTTGTCATTCTGGTTGACAATCTGATTTGTCACTCTGGTTTGTCATTCTGATTGACAATCTGGTTTGTCATTCTGGTTTTGACTTCATTCTATCATCCAGATTTAGTAATCCAAGCTTTCCACATAGCATCTTGAATCTTTCTTCTGGTAGAGCTTTAGTCAAAACATCAGCACGTTGCACATCTGTGTGAATCTTCTCGATCTGGATATGCTTCCTCTCCACATGATCTCTAATAAAGTGGTGTCTCACATCAACATGCTTGCACCTTGTATGGAGTACTGGATTCTGTGTTATCTCGTAATCCTTTAGTTGCTGCTTTAACCATAATATTTGTGCACAACAACTTCCAGCAGCCATGTATTGTGCTTCAGTCGTTGATGTGGCAACGGATGTCTGTTTCTTCGAGAACCAAGATATCAACTTGTTTCCAAGAAACTGGCATGTACCAGAAGTAGACTTTCTGTGCAATTTGCATCCTGCATAATCTGAATCAAAATAGCCTGTTAATTCAAAGTTGTCGTCACAAGGATACCAGAGTCCAATGTGGACTGTTCCTTTAAGATATCTAAGTATCTTTTTAACAGCTTCCATATGTGATTCTTTGGGATTGGCCTGGTATCTGGCACATACTCCAACTGCGAATGTAATGTCAGGTCGGCTTGCAGTAAGGTATAGCAGAGAGCCAATAATGCCTCTGTATTGTGTTATATTTGCTGATTTGCCTTCTGGATTTGGATCTATCTTCCCGTTGGTCTGCATTGGAATTTTGACTGGTTTACTATCTTTGACTCCAAATTTAGTGACCAGATCGTTAATGTACTTTGCTTGATTCACAAAAATACCATCTGGTAACTGTGTCACAGCCCAATTCCTTAACCCTTTCTTAATCAAGAAATTAAGCCATGACTTAATTAACTTGGAAATAACTCTAGCAAATGATGTTTGATTGCAAAGAACTCAAATAAGTTCTCGCGAAAAACAGGGCATAACTTTCTCATTCGAACTCCAAATTAAGATCCGAAAGAACTGTTGGAAAGGTATCGAAAAGATCTTTAAAATGGTACCAAATTCAGCAAATTCGGACTTATAAAACTCACGGAAAAGAGGGTGCAACTGACTGCCCTGTTTCTAGCAAATTCAAAGTTTGCACAATATTTTGACTTGGAGTTGGTACCTCAAAATACCAACTCAAGCAACCAAGAAATAGAGATGAAACAATATAATTTACAAAGGAAGATGCTACCATGGATATCCACAGATAAGCCAATACAAAGGTACCGAGTGTTCAAGTGTCAAACAAACTAAGAGTCGCAACGGAATCATGAGTTGAGCTACATGTGTGACGACATATAACTCAACGTACTAAACATCCAACACAAAACAACAAGACACTCTATGGTTCATTGAAAAGTTCATATAACAAAACAACTACAGTGTTCGAATCCATCGCCATCCCCAGCTCAACCTGCACGTTAAGAAAACATGCAGGGCGTGAGTACATAAAGCACTCAGTGGACACATGCCAAAACATTTAAATATTGCTCATAGAGACATATAATTGACTTGCCAAATCTATGCTTCATATATCTTTCTTTTCTAAAATAATGCAACTGAATATGCATAAAATAAGTCTGCAGACAATTATCTGAAATCTGAAATCTGAAATACCATATCTACTTTCTTGTGTTGAGAGGTAGGCCTCCCTCTCAAACACACTATGACCGGCCAACACGCTAGAAGGCTCACGGTCAAATGTGCACATAACCCTTACCGGCAGCTCGTCCGGCATAGGGCCGATATCGTAATTCTGGCGTAGATAGGTAACATGCAACATGCTTAAAAATAGGCAAGTCAACTTCTTTAACATAAAAAAAAACATAAAGCATAAACAAATCTTTAGCACGTGCATAGCTTTTGGTTAGAAAGCCCACCTGGATAGAGATCTACTTATCCTGAGGTTTCGTCTTTTTCTTTCTTTGCTTTCGCTTCTTTCTCAACTGGACCTTACATTAAGTAAAACATTTAAAGATAAGATATCTTTCTCTTCTTTATGAAATCATAATTTCATAATCTCATTCTTCTTCTCATATTTTACTAAATTATCATTTTGTATGATTATAATTTATTCGGCTATTGCATCCTTCTATTCTAACATCTCATTTATCACTTATCTTATCTATATCATTACTTCACTTCTTGACTTCTAAACTAATAATTTTCAACTTCTACATACTTAGCTAATTCAATCCCATAATCTCACATTAGCCCTCATATTCATTCTTTATCTTACCTACTTCATCAAATCTAGCAAATATAATCTCTATATATGAGATTCAATTATGCCCTTCTTCTTGAGAATTTAACATCTTAATGTAAGATTAAGTTTATCTTTAGTTTCTTGATTCAACTATGCTTAATGTAGCTCAATGAACTCTAATGAATCATCACTTAGACCAAATAGTCTTAACATATACTTAAACTCATAAACTCCATAATCAACTAAATTTTGAAAATTCATTTCCAATGCTTGGAAAATTCTAAATAAATTAATCTAAGCATTAATCATACCCATAAGCTCAAATATGATCTCAATTTAAACAAATAAAATCAAAATCTTATAGAATAAAATCCCCTAATTTTCGGTCACTACACCTCATTTAAGAAGTTTGGTTTTTGCTCTAATTTCTTACTCTAATCATGCTTAGTGGTGTCTAATGATACTTATCCATACTTAAATCAAGCAAATTTATGCATATTCTATGAAATCAACATAGGGTTTATGTAGAAGATTTAGGGGAAATCTAAATATTCATCATCTCTTATAATTCTTTCCAAGTCTTAATTAAATCATGATATTCTACCCCTTTCTTATCACATATGGGAGAATTAACACCATATCTCATAAGTTATGAAACACAACTTATCATAGATGAAAACATAAACTTTCTTCCATGTCTACAAACTAAAGAGGTAAAGATGATGAATAAATACCTCAAAGATGGCTTCTTCTTAAAATTTGAACTCAAAATTAGCTTAATAATTTGATTATGGAAGGAGAAAATTTTTGTCTATGGAGGTAGGGAAGTGATCGAAAGTTTGGAGGAAGAAGGAAGGTAGATGATGATGAAATATAATAAAATAAGTTTTCTTATACCTTAAGTTAAGATATTTTCTTAATTAATTAATTAAATAATCCTCTACATAACTCTAGGGGTTTCTAGAACGTCCCGACTCCTCGATTTTCGTGCTTCAAGATTTTAATGCTGGATGATTCATTTCGACATCTAGAATTCATTGGTTCAGACCATTCGTGATTTGGAGTTCATTTGAACAACTTATTCAAGTTTTAAAATACCGAATAAATTTAATTAAATAAATTCTTTCTAAAACGGTATTTTTCTAGTGAAATCTTCATAATAATCTCTTCTATATATATCATAAAATCGGGCATAATTTGTAGGTATTACTACAGCTGTTGAATTCTCAAACTGAGTTTTAACTGAAAACTTATTTAATTATTGCCGAAATTGCAATAATAAATTTTTATTCTTTATTTTATCTGTTTTCTAGCTTAATGAAATTTCTAATAACATTTTTCTATTTTATCTAATAGATAAAAATTTTCTCTTCTGAGGGGTATGCTTCGTCTGAATTTATTTTATTTTAACCCCCTCTCTTTTATCGCTAATATGGGATTAATAAATTCCATTTTCTTTCTTAACAGAATAATCGTAATTCTTTCTTCTAAATCATATAATAGATTTCTCAAACTCTTCTTAATCTCATAAATATATTCCCTTAAGGATGCAAAGCCTTATTAATTCCACAATTAGCAGATAAGTACTAATTAAAATTTTGAGGGTATCACAAACTGCTTCACCTGCAAACCTAGAAAGAAATTCATCTCAACCATCATGGACATTTGATATTTGTTTTTCATTAGTTCAGCAAATTTGTCGCATAAATAGGCAGATTGTGATCCAAATATGATATCATCAACATATATCTGGGCTAAAAGGATATGCTCTTTGACTTTGATTACGAACAGTGTCTTGTCAATAGAACCTCTTCTAAAGCCTGATTCCAGTAAGAATGTTGATAACGTTTCATACCACGCTCTGGGTGCTTGTTTCAGACCATAAACAACTTTAGCTAATCTATATACTTTCTGGTCTGGATTTCCTTCTTCAAAACCAGGTGGTTGCTCAACATATACTTCCTCTTCAAGTATACCATTTAGAAATGCACTTTTAACATCCATCTGATACACTTTGAATCTCTTGTATACTGCATATGCTAATTGATTGCTTTCAATCTGGCAACTGGTGCAAAAGTTTCATCACAATCAATACCTTCTTGTTGACTGTATCCTTTTGCAACTAGTCTGGCTTTGTTTCTGACTACTTCACCGTTCTCATCTCGTTTATTCTTGAATACCCATTTGACACCTATCACTCCCTGATGTCTTGGTCTGTCTGCATCTTTAAGTGCTTCAAGGGCATCAGATGGTTCAACACGTGATAGATAACAACTTAGAAGTGCACTTTCTCCATGCATTCTTCTGGTTCTCACATGATCTGATAGGTTCCCAACAATCTGTTCAGGAGTATGATTGTCTTGTATCCATCTCCTTCTGCTGGACATCTCTTCTTCTGATATCTCAGGCTCTGGTTCATTTGTTGGATCCTCAAATTCTGGGTGTGCTGTTGAAGATGTTTGAAAAGGATTTTCAACTTCTAGTTCTTGATCATTGTTCCAACCATTTGTATTTATGGATTCTTCAGGTTGTTCTGTATTATCTCCTTCCATTGGTTGACTATCTTCTGGTGGAATCATCGATCTCTCTAGATCCAGATCGATATGTTCTGTTCCCTCTTGCTGTGAGCTTGTTGTATCAGCATTAAGGGGAACATCGATTTCATTCTCTTCTGTTTTATTCCAGATTAGAATGTCTTCTAGCAATATTCCTTTTGTTCTCTTGTCCTTAATCTGGTTTTGAGTATGTCCATTACCTGTCTCACTGTAATCAATAAAAGATTCATCAAATATAATATGAGGTGTTACTTCCACAATATGAGTCTTCTTGTTGTAAACCCTATAAGCTTTACTAACATCAGAAAATGCTAAGAATATTCCAGGGTCAGCTTTACTATCAAAGGTTTTCAATTGAGATTTCCCATTATTATGAATGTAACACAAACATCCAAAAGTACAAAAGTATTGTATCCTGGGCTTTCTGTTGTTCCAGACTTCATATGGTGTCTTCCCATGTCTAAGGGTAATCAGAGATCTGTTCTGTGTATAACAGGCCATATAGATAGCTTCTGCCCAGAATTTCTTCGGTAATCTGGTTGCATTTAGCATGGTGCGAGCTGCTTCCTTCAATGATCTGTTCCTTCTTTCAACCACTCCATTCTATTGAGGTGTTCTTGCTGCAGATGTTTGATGTGTGATTCCCATCTGGTTGCAGTAATCTTCAATCTTCTGATTTAGAAATTCTGTTCCACGATCTGTTCTGATGGTTGTAACAGAAGTTTCCTTTTGCTTGGTGATTTTGTTGAGAAAATTTGGCAGCTTTTCCAATATTTCTTCTTGTGTAAGAAGATTACCCATGTAAATCTTGAATAATCATCAATGATGACCAGAGTGTACTTCCTACCATTTATACTTAATGGCTTGACTGGACCAAATAAGTCTAAATTAAGTAACTCTAAGATTCTGGTGGATGACTGAGCTGCTTTGCTGGAAAATGATGATCCGGTTTGTTTCCCAGCTTGACATGCTTCGCAGATGTGGTTCTTGTCATATACTTGATGTGGTAATCCTTTGACTAGTTTCTCTCTTGCAATCTTATTAATTGACTTGAAATTGAGATGGCATAGTCGTTTATGCCATAGCCAACTTGTTTTTGATAATGTCTTAGTGACCAGACGTGTCTCAATCTGGTTATTCCAGATTAACTTGGTGTTAGGAACACATATATTACATGTAATCCTTCTTCCACTATCATCTGTTCTGGTTATAGCTTTGTAGACGTAAGGATGATTTCTCTGAATGTTATCCCAAGTGATCTTCTTTCCATTGGTTGAGGAGATTTTGATAGATGTCTTATGCTTCTGATTTTTATTTGTTTTCTCATAGTGAGCAGATTGACCCTTCTTCTGATAGTATCTGTTATCTCATGTTTCCATCATTATCAACTTCTAAGGTTGATTTTTCTTGTTCTTGAGATCCTTGACTTGATCTGGTATGTTCTTTCTTTCAGCAACAAATTGAGTCTCACTAGAATTCCCATTGTATCCTAGACCAGCTCTTCCCTTTTGTTGCATATTGATGATCATTTCAGCTCGTTCTTGATTTTTGTTGATTCTGCTCATATTTTCCATTGTTTTCTTCAATTTTTCTTCTACTACATCTTTCCTGTTGATCACATCTTTCACCTTGGAATTGAGCGAATATATTTCTGTGTCTTTTATCTTGATCTGTTCTCCAAGACCACTTATTTGCGTAGAGAACTTGGTATTTGCTTCACTCAAGAACTTCACAGTTTCATTCAGCTTTTCATTCTCCTTTATGACTTCAGAGAATAACTTCTTTATGCTGGTGTAGCTTTTAAACATCTTATTAATTTCATCCCATGACACTTCTGGTTCATCTTCATTTCCTGAATCATAGTCAAGTTTATTTGAAGACATAGAAGCATCAGATTTTACTTCGTTCTGTTCAAGTCCGTTGTCCAATCCCATGTAGCATTCATCCCAATCTTCATCTGTTTCTTCTGCATAGAATGCTTCATCATTTTCTGATGAACTATCAGACAGAAGACTTGAGCTGCTGGAATCTTCTTCTGCTAACATGGCCTTGCGTTGAGCTCTGAGTTTTCGATCTCTTTTGGCTCATAGCTCTTCTCTTTGGCTCTTTGACAAGTCTGGACAATCTGTCTTGAAATGACCTGTTCTCCCACATCCATAACAAGTATAGTCAGTAGAGTTAAGAGTTTTATCATTACTTTTATTTTCAGCTTTATCGTCAGATTGTTCTGTTTCTTTGTTCTTCTGGTATCTGCTTTTGTTATCTTTGTAGAACCTTCGATACTTTCTTTATCTGGTTTCCATCTTTTCCATCCTCTTGGCAATCATGGCAAATTCTTTGAGTGATTTATCATAGCCTCCTTCTTCTGGTGTGGCAGATGGCTCTCATTCATCTGTTTTGCACTTCGCTTTGAAGGCGATCTCTTTCTCTTTGTTTGAATTGTTTTCATTCTTCTTGCTTGAGGAATGATCCGATCCATGTATCCTTCTGATGTCACATTCGTGAACAGCTAGATAATCAAATAGAGCTTCCACTGATAGATCGTTGAAATCAGCACGTAGTGGTTGCATTGCTGAATAAATCTCCCAGCTTGGTGGTAATGCTCTGAGAATCTTAAGATTTTTTTCTCTCTATGTGTACTTGTTTTTATTGAAGGCAGAGACTTCAAGTAGCACCGATGGTTTCTCCAGGTTTCATCTTGAATTCATTGAACTTCTTGCACGCTAGAGATAGCTTGTTCTCGATCATTGCTTGAGAACCTAGACTTAGTTCTCTCAAAGATTCCCACATCTCTTTGGCTTTGTCAAGATCTTGAATCTTGGCCAGATGAACTCCTTTTACAGTACTGGAGATGATTCCTTTGGCAAAATCATCAAGATTTGCTTCTCTTCTCACTTCAGATGTGTACTTTTTGGGATCTTTTAGTACATCCTCCTTGACCACTCCAGTTTCAGTGATACGGGTTGATTCTTCAGAAATGACTAATGGCCCTTCTTCAATCACTTTCCACATCAAACAGTGATGAGCTTTAGGGCACATCTTGATTCTGAAACTCCACTCTCTATATCCTTGGATGGAGAATTTTTCACATGCCCTGATAACAGATGATTCCATAATGACAGATAGGATGTAGGTGAATGAAAAGAGGTTTTCTAGATCTATTCAAGTTGACCACGCAGGTTTCACCTTTGTGAAAACAGAAACAATGGTCTTATGAACCACTGCTCTGATACCACTTGTTGGTCCCGAAAGAGCAAGGTTTGGTGTATGGGAGAGGAATACACCAAATACAAACTTTTCAGTTTACTTGACTAAATTTAGAGAGATTGAAGCTTTATGAAGAACAGATTGCTATTTGAGACTA
>JAPKLX010003736.1:0-10698 GCA_026898415.1 Leonotis leonurus
TCTGGTTGAACGATCTTCGACTATCTGGTTTGCTGAAACCAAAGGAAAAAAGTACAGAACATGTATAATACTAAGTGTGTTTTGTAAGAGTATCATCAAAACTCAGAATAGTTTATGGGGTTCCCAACAATTTCCCCTTTTTTGATGATGTCAAAACCACACTTAGTCAGTAAAAACAATGTAACTTGTATCGTGTTCTGGACAGATAGGTTATTAGTTATTTAAGTTAAATAACAGTAAACATCAGAAAGATAAGAGAACTCCAAATTCATTGATATATGAATTGATGAGTACAGGAATTCAATAGAGATAGCAGAGAGCAAAAAGCAGAAGATACAAAGGATCTATCTAAGAGAACCATCTTGCTGCACCTCCCTTCTTCATTCTCTCTCTCTGAGCGTCAGACACCAGCTGGATACTCTCATATATACCATCTCTTACCCTGGCATAGTTTGGATCGTGGTTATCGATCTTGTAGCCTTTAATCTTCGCCAGTTGATTGATGTAGTTCAGAATATAAGTCTTGTCTGGAAGATTACTGCCTGGTATTGTTGGGCAGATCATGAATTCCTTCTCTGGTGCCTTCAGCTGGATTTTGGCGTCTGCAGCAGCTGTTCTTATTCTCTTGATAAGGTCTTGATCTCTGAAATTCTCCAGGTAGCGGTTAAAGTCTTCATCTGGGATCGATTCTGAATATGTGGGCTCTTTTAGGAAATATCTGTTCAGAATGAATCCTTGTTTGACCTTTTCCCAGTCAGCTTGATCATTCTCTGGAACCCATACATCAGTTGGTGTCTTCTTTTGCAGGGATAGGTTCCAGGAGAATGGTTTCTTCTTTTTCTTCTTGGACTGGGTGGTCGAGGCAGATGACTGTTGTTGTGAGCGTTCAGCAGACGAAGGCGAGGAGAAGGGAGTTTGAAAGGATTTTTCTTTGACTTCCTATGCAGCAATTTTCCTTTCTCTCTCAGCCTGATCTTTGTAGAATTGTGTTCTGAACACTGGATCACAGGCTTGATCCATGCTCACTCCAAAAAGTAGCAGCTCAGCAATCTGGTCCCCTTCATCGACTGGTTTCTTGCCTTTGTCGCTGGGGGTGTGAATTGAGGTTTGTGCTGGTTCTGCTGGTTCTGCTCCAATCAGTGTGGGGTCTGGTCTGGGAGGAGTGGTTGGTCTAGGTTGAGCTGGTGCTGGTGTTTCTGTTCCAGCATCTGTTGCTTCTGTTAAGCCTTTGCTGCTTTTGTTTCCCTTGCCTCCCGTGCCTCCAGAGATTTCCCCCTTTTTGACATCATCAAAAATGGTATTGATGAGTGCACGAAGGGAGATTATCTCCTCAGACATCTTTTCCATTCTCTCCTCAGCATCTGCTTTAAAACCAAGCAGAAGGTTGATTGTTTGGTCAGAGGCGTCAATCTTCTTCTCTAACCTGCTGTTCATGGTAGACAGAGTTTTGTCATAAGTCTCCTGAAGCTCTTCTACAGCAGTTAGTCGATTGCTCTGGGTTTCAAATTCTTCTGGGTTTGGATACAGAAGGTCATTTAAGACATCGACCTGGTGTTTCCGCATCGACTCCACAAATTTCTCCTTTTCAAAAAGAGCTAGATGTGAGTGGATGGACAGGTCAGTGTCTTCCTTCAGTTGAGCTGCAAGTGCACTTCCTTTCTTGTCAACAGCAGAACTTATTGATTCATCTTGTTTAGCCAGAAGGTCAGCTACCAAAGTAGTGGCCTTGTCTGTTTTCTCTTCAATGCCTTTTAAACGCAGATGGATCTTGTTCTGATCAGCTTCGTGTACCTCTCTGTCATCATTCATTTTCTTGTTCAGATCATCCCTGATCTTTCTGATTTTCCCCCTGAGGTCTTTATCCATGTCGTTGACGTAGTCCTTCTGGTGTTGGTTAAAATCAGAAAGGATCTGGGTAGCTTTTTCTTGTAGGATGTTGCAGGTGTCTGTCAAACAGTCTTCAACTCGAAGTGTGATGAGATTGTCGAGTTGATAGTTGTTGAACGGTCTGGTTTCTCTTTCCAGCAATTCTTCCAGAGTGTAGAAGTTCACGTGTTTCTTCAGTTTCTGTGCTGCGCCCTGTGTGTAGAGCTCATTGGTGGGTTCTCCTCCAATGGCCTGGCCAATAGGTTCATCATCACCTGAGTCGAGGTCGATGATGGGTGTTTTCTTGGGAGACTGACTGGTTGAGGGTGCTCCCTGTGCTGGTTGTTGATGTTGTTGAGGTTGGTCAGAATGTGATGTGGGCATGTCAATCTTCAGTGTTGTTGCCTCCTGCTTCATGAGGCTTGAGATAAGTTGGGGATATTCTGCACGCACCTCATGAACGGTTGAGACCTGAAGAAGATTGAGCAAAGTTGCTTCTTCCTTCTTTAAATCTTCAATTGACTTGAGTTGAAGCAGAGCATCGAAGATGTAGTACTCGCTGTCTTTAACCAGCAAGTAGAACTTGATGCGCTTGGCTGCATTCAAACTTTCTGGTAAGGATTGTATACCAGGAAAGTCTGCCAGCACTGAGTGTTCTGCTTCATTCTCAAGCAGATTGATCACACTCTCTGCCTGTCGCTTCTTCTCTTCCTCCTCATCAGCGGACTCTCCTTCCTCTTCTTCTTCACTTATCTTTTCCATTCTGCTTGGAGAAGGAGTAGCTGTTCTGGCGGGAGAAAAGTCTTTCTCCGGATGACGTGTTTCTGGTTGAGCTTCTGCTGATGGGGTTTCAAGTTGATCAGTTGCTGCTTGTGTTGTTTCTTCATCATGTTCTGGCAAATCTGATTGATCTGCTGTTGCTGCTGGTGGTGGTGATGTTTCTTGGATTTTCTGAAGTCTCCTCTTCTTCTGTTTGGGCAGAGAGGCAGAAGTTTCCGTCTCTACAGAACTGCCTCGCTTTCTGGCTGCCTTTTCTTTCACCACCTTCTCCTTCTTTTTCTCCACACCTTTGGTAGGTGGAACCCATGCGGGGTTGGAACTACCCACTTCCAGTGCTGCGGCTTTATGCACTTCATCTGGTATTTTGTTGAAAAATTGAGGTGCCAGTCCCAATGACATCTCCAGCTGGTGTTGGTCTTTGGGAATAGAGTGGTTGATGTTGTATTCCTCAGCGTCATCCCAGATTTTCTGCTTGAAGAATCTTTCAATCATCAAGCTGATCTTGGTGGAGTGTCTCAGATTTCTCCTAACTTCCACCGAAGTACCTCTGCCTCTGCTGTCTTTGGTATAAGTAACCAACTTAGCTTCCTTCGCCATCAGTTCAAATAGGATCCTGCTCCAGTTGACTCGTAGATTGAGAACAACAGCTGTGAGGATTCTGAACTTCTCAGGGGTCACTTGATCATATGTCCCGCTGTGATTCAGAAAAATCCTCTGTACTAATTCCAGTAGCAACTTGTAACCCGGTTGAAGCAGAGATCTTTGGAACATCCTTCCAGTGTAGGAGATAGGGACTACCATCATTATCTCAACCGCTTCTTGCAATTGTACAGGGGAGATCTCTTCTAATGACATTCCTTCATCCTTCAATCTGTACGCTTGGTTGATCATCTCAATCACATTGTAGGGAGTTTTGCTTGTACGGTCCCCAATCGGCATTAAAACATTGGCTTCAAGGCCATGTTTGTCATTCTGCCATGTCAAATAAAAAGATGCTGCTTGTTTTGCCAAAAACATCTTGGGATGTGAGGTGACAATGTTGCAAAAACCTAGCATCATAAGAGCATTCACACAAATATACACATATTCATCAGTTCATATGAACAAGTATAAATATACGCACAAGAACAGTGATAATAGCAGTTCATAGGACAAGGAGTCACAGAATATGCAATAAACTTTAGATATATAAAAGAAAGAAATAAATTGAAAACCTTTGCAGCGTGAAACCATGGCAAAAATTTCATCAAGCTTTCGAAAACCATGGGTTTCAAGGACAGCATATGGTTCAGGTGTGAGAAACTTCTGAACCTCAGCAACGTGTTGAAGAAAAAGTGAAGTTGGGGGTGCCATAGTCAAAACGCAAAGATATTTGAGAAGAGATTTGCAGAAGATTTGGAAAATTCTTAAGTGCTTAGAAATTTTGAGAAGTGCTCAGTGCGATAAAATGAAGATGAACAGTTTAGGAGAAGATATCGCATATATATAACAAGATAATTAAGCAAAAAGAAATAAAACAGAAAGAAATTCGAAGAGTTGGAAAGATTTCCTCCCTTTTTAGATTTTCCCGCTTCTAAGATTGTTTTGCCGCCTTTCTTTGCGTGAGATGGACGCTCTAGATCCTAGGGTCTATATGCGAGCGTGTGCGTATCCCTTACTTTTGACAATTTTCCTTTTCCTGTTTCTTGCAGGGATTTCCTCGATTCCAGTTTCCAAAGTTGAGCTAATCATGACGAAAATAGAAGATTTAGTAAATCTAGGGTAAAAATATCTCTTACAGTCCTGTAACCTAGGAGAGTGACGTCTTTTATCTTGACGCTTCAATTTCCTAAAAAGTTCCCCCTTGACTTAGCATTTAAGAAATAATTTTCACATGGCTTTTTCGTCAATTTATTGAGAAAATTATGCCACGTGTATTTTATTTCAACTGAGCTTTCTGTTATAGCATTCTGTTGATTATCTGGTAGTCTTCTGATGTTAGCTTTCTGGTAGCTTTCTGATGTTAGCTATCTGGTAGCTTTCTGGTCATGGTTATTTGGTAGCCTTCTGGTAATCTTCATCTAGACTGAGTAGTCCAAGTTTTCCACACAGCATCTTAAATCTTTCTTCTGGTAGTGCTTTAGTTAAGATATCAGCACGTTGGATGTCTGTATGAATTTTCTCGATCTTGATGTGCTTTCTCTCTACATGATCTCTAATAAAATGATGTCTCACATCAACATGTTTGCATCTTGTGTGGAGTACTGGATTCTGTGTTATAGCTATAGCACTTGAGCTGTCACAGAATATAGGTATCTCCTTCACATCAATCTCATAATCTCTTAGTTGCTGTTTCAACCATAGTATCTGTGCACAACAGCTTCCAGCAGCCATATATTCTGCTTCTGTGGTTGATGTAGCAACAGATGTCTGTTTCTTGGAAAATCAAGATATCAACTTGTTTCCAAGGAATTGACACGTCCCAGAGGTAGACTTTCTGTCCAGTTTGCATCCTGCATAATCTGAATCAGAATAGCCTGTAAGCTCAAAATTATCATCTTGTGGATACCAGAGACCAATGTTAGCTGTTCCCTTAAGATATCTAAGTATCTTTTTGGCAGCTTCCATGTGTGATTCTTTAGGATTGGCTTGATATCTGGCGCAAGCTCCAATTGCATATGTGATGTCGGGACGGCTTGCTGTAAGGTATAGCAGAGAGCCAATAATTCCTCTATATTGAGTAATGTTTGCTGGTTTTCCTTCTGGGTCTGGATCTATCTTTCCATTTGATTGCATAGGAATTTTCACTGTTCTGCTGTCTTTCATTCCAAACTTGACGAGCAGATCGTTGATGTACTTTGCTTGATTAACGAAGATACCATCTGGTAATTGCTTTACCTGCAGACCTAGAAAGAAATTCATCTCACCCATCATGGACATTTGATATTTGTTCTTCATTAGTTCTCCAAATTTGTCACACAGATAGGGAGATTGTGATCCAAAGATTATGTCATCGACATATATCTGGACCAACAGAATGTGTTCTTTGACTTTGATGACAAACAGTGTCTTGTCAACAGAACCTCTTCTGAAGCCTGATTCCAGTAGGAATGTTGATAATGTTTCATACCACGCTCTGGGTGCCTGTTTCAACCCATAGACAGTTTTGGCTAGTCTATATACTCTCTGGTCAGGATTTTCTTCTTCAAAACCAGGTGGTTGCTCAACATATACTTCTTCTTCAAGTATGCCATTGAGGAATGCACTTTTGACATCCATCTGGTATACTTTGAATCTCTTGTATGCAGCATATGCTAAAAATAGCCTAATTGCTTCCAATCTGGCCACTGGTGCAAAGGTGTCATCAAAGTCGATACCTTCTTGTTGATTGTATCCCTTTGCAACTAGTCTAGCCTTGTTTCTGACGACTTCTCCATTCTCATCTCGTTTGTTTTTGAATACCCATTTTACACCTATAACTCCTTGATGTTTTGGTCTGTCTACCATATACCAGACTTAGTTTCTCTTGAACTCATTGAGTTCTTCTTGCAAAGCTATGACCCAATCTGCATCTCTAAGCGCTTCATAGGTGTCAGAGGGTTCAGCACGTGATAAATAACAACTGAGAAGTGCACTTTCTCCATGCATTCTTCTGGTTCTAACGCTGTCTGTTGGGTTCCCAACAATCTGTTCAGAAGGATGATTTTCTTGAATCCATTTCCTTCTGCTGGATATCTCCTCTTCTGATATCTCTGGTTCTGGTTCACTTGCTGGGTCCTCAAATTCTGGATGAGAAGTTTGAAAAGGATTTTCAGTTTCTGGTTCTTCTTGATCATTATTCCAACCATTTGAATCTCTTGATTCTTCGGGTTGATCTGGTTCTGGTTCATCAGAATTGTCTCCTTCTTCAGGCTGATTGTCTTCTGGTGAAGTTAAGATTGTCTGTTCTGTTCCCCCTTGCTGCAAGCTTACTGCTTCAGTACTGTTTGGAACTTCAATTTCATTCTCTTCTGATGTATTCCAGATTAGAATATCTTCTAACAGAATCCCTTTTGCTTTCTGGTTCTTGTTCTGGTCTTGTGTTTGATCAACATCTAGGTCTCTGTCACTAATAACAGATTCATCAAAAACAATATGAGGTGTTACTTCCACAATGTGAGTCCTTTGGTTAAAAACCCTGTAAGCTTTGCTAACATCAGAATATCCTAAGAATATTCCTGGATCAGCTTTGCTATCAAAAGTTTTCAACTGAGATTTCCCATTATTGTGAATGTAACACTGACAGCCAAAAGAGCGAAAATAATGAATCCTGGGTTTTCTGTTGTTCCATATCTCGTAGGGTGTCTTCCCATGTCTGATTGTAACAACTGATCTGTTCTGTGTGTAGCATGCTGTATAGATGGCTTCTGCCCAAAATTTCTTTGGCAATCTGGTTGCATTGAGCATAGTACGAGCTGCTTCTTTTAGTGATCTGTTTCTTCTCTCAACTATTCCATTCTGTTGAGGAGTTCTAGCAGCAGATGTCTGATGAGTAATTCCCATCTGGTTGCAGTAATCCTCAACTTTCTGGTTTAGAAATTCTGTTCCACGATCTGTTCTGATGGTGGTAACAGAAACTTCCTTTTTCTTGGTGATCTTGTTGAGAAAATTTGGCAGCTTCTCCAGAGTTTCTTTCTTCTTATGCAAGAATATTACCCAAGTAAATCTTGAATAATCATCAATGATGACTAGAGTATATTTCCTACCATTTATGCTTAATGGTTTATGTTGGATCGGGAGCGCCCATCAGAATTGACGTACTGGCCCCACACACCAACACTTTTTTTCCCAGCCTGCTTTGTCCTCACTGACAGGCTGACCCAGGACACTTCCCAGTAGGTCACCCATCATAGTATTGCTCCAAGCCAAGCACGCTTAACCTTGGAGTTTCTACTAAGGGGTCACCTGAAAAGATGATGCACCATGTTGGTATGAGTAGTACTAATCAATTCATTTAACCTCTCGTCAACAATGGTAGTGCAGGCCCTTTTCGACTGAGGCAGGCCGCACTCCCATAAGTTCTCTCGGGTACGATACACGGAGGACCCCCCCTCCGGGAGGTGCTGGAGTCCACTTCCCAACAGTTTAACTGGACCAAATAAGTCTAAATGTAGTAATTCTAGTATTCTGGTTGAGCTCTGGGTAGACTTGCTTGAAAAAGATGTTCTGGTTTGCTTTCCAGCTTGACATGCTTCACAGATGTGATTCTTGTCATATATTTGATCTGGTATTCCTTCAACTAGTTTTTCTCGTGCAATCTTATTGATTGTTTTAAAGTTGAGATGGCTTAATCTTTTATGCCATAGCCAGCTAGTTTCTGACACTGTCTTAGTGACCAGACAGGTCTCTATCTGGTTGTTCCATTGCACAATATATAGTCTATCCTGCAATATTCCGGTAAGGAGTATCTCATCTCCTTCCTTGTTCTTCACCAGACAGTTGTTAGTGTCAAAAATAATTTGATTACCATTTGTACAGAACTGACTTACAGAGAACAGATTGTGGCTGAGACCTTCAACATATGAGACATTTGAAATGGTGGTCTTCCCTACTTTTATGTTTCCATATCCTCTGGTATATCCTTTTGAATTACATCCAAAAGTGACATGAGGTCCTGGTTTCTCTATGTAGTCTGATAGTAGGTTCTTGTCACATGTCATGTGTTTTGAACAGCCACTATCAATTATCCAGATTGATCCTTTTGCAATCTTACTTCTTCTTGCAGCCTTCTGGTCCTGCAATTAAATAGATTTAGCTACCCTTTATTGTCTGGGTGCTTGGTTATTAGCAAAGATCCCTTTTTGAATCCAAAATAGCTTTAAATTTGGAACAGTAATGTAGCTGGTGATGATATTCCCATTCTTATCAACAATAGACTTTGAGTGAAGAACAGATGGATGGTATCTCTCTGATCCTTTGCTTTCTGCTTTCTTCTGTGATGTCCTGTTGACTTTATTTTTGGGCTGTTGTTTGGATTCAGTGCAATAGGCAGGATGTCCTTTGGTTTGATGATATTGTCTGTTACCAACTTGTTTAACAATCATCTTCTGGGGAAGATCTTTCTTATTTTTCAAGTTTATTACTTGATCTGGTATCTGACTTCTTTCTGGTACGAATTTCATTGGACCTGCTGCTTTTTCTGTGTGACCTGGATATCCTAATCCAGCCGTGCCTTTCTGTTGTATGTTGATGAGTAGTTTGGCACGTTCATCACTTCTGTAGATCATATCTCTGCCTTTCTTTATCTTTTCTTCAGCAATGTTGTTCCTATTTATAAGATCTTTGACTTTCGAGTTCAAGGAATGAATCTCACTGTCTTTGCTCTTGATCTGTTCTTCCAGAACATTGATATTAGCAACAAATTTAGTGTTTGCTTTACTCAATATCTCTTCAGTTTTCTTCAATCTGTCATTTTCTTCAACAACTTCTCTGAAAAGTCTCTTGATACTTGAGTAGCTCTTGAACATTTCATTAACTTCATCCCATGGATATTCATCTTGGTCTTCTATTTCCTGATCCAAGTCGATATCATTTGATGAATTAGAGTTGCAAGAGTTTACCTCTACATCATCTAGACCGTTGTCTAGTCCTGCATAGCATTCATCCCAGTCTTCTTCTTCTTTAGCAAAGAATGCTTCATCATCTTCTGTTGAACTATTAGATAGATGGCTTGAGCTGGAATCATCTTCTTCTTCTTCTTCTTCTTCTTCTGCTATCATGGCTTTACGTTGAGCTTTTAGCTTTCTGTCCCTTTTAGCTCGTAGTTCTTCTCTCTGGCTTTTGGATAGGTCAGGACAGTCTGTCTTGAAGTGTCCTGTTCTTCCACAACCATAGCAAGTATAGTCAGTAGGTTTAGTGATTTTACCATTACCTCTACTTTCTGTTTTGTCATCAGATCGCTCTGCTTCTTTGTTCTTCTGGTATCTACTCTTGTTGTCTTTGTAGAACCTTCGATACTTTCTTGATCTGACTTCCATCTTGTCCATTCTCTTAGCAATCAGTGAGAATTCTTTTAGTAACTTATCATATCCTCCTTCTTCTGATGCAGCAGATGATGTTGATTCATCTGTTTTGCACTTCGCTTTGAAGGCAGTCTCTTTCTCCTTCTTAGTGCTAGTTTCATTCTTCTTGCTGGAGGAGTGATCTGGTCCATGTATCCTTCTGATATCACATTCATGGACAGCTAGATGATCAAATAGTGCTTCTACAGACAGATCATTGAAATCAGCACGTAGAGGTTGCATAGCTGAATAGATTTCCCAGCTTGGTGGTAAAGCTCTAAGAATCTTGAGATTCTTCTCTCTCTGTGTGTACTTATCCTTTTTGAAGGCAGACACTTCAAGTAATACTTCAGTGAACCTGTTCTTCATTTGTTCAATAGTTTCTCCAGGCTTCATTTTGAATTCATCGAACTTATTACATGCTAGGGATAGCTTGTTCTCGATCATAGCTTCAGATCCTAGGCTGAGATCTCTTAGTGCTTCCCACATTTCTTTGGTTGTATCAAGATCTTGGATCTTGGCCAGATGAACTCCTTTCACAGTACTGGAGATAACTCCTTTAGCAAAATCATCAAGATTTGCTTCTCTTCTTTCTTCAGAAGTATACTTTCTGGGGTCTTTCAGTACAGTTTCCTTGACTGCTCCTGTCTCAGTGATACGAGTGGTTTCTTCTGTAATAGCCAAAGGTCCTTCTTCTATCACCTTCCACATCAGGCAGTGATGAGCTTTGAGACACATCTTGATTCTGAAGCTCCATTCTCTATAACCTTGGATGGAGAATTCTTCGCATGCCCTGATAACAGATGATTCCATAACAGATAATATGCAGATGATGAAAAGATTTTCTAGATCTATTCAAGTTGACCACGCAGGTATTAACCTTGTGAAACAAAACAATGGTCGTATGAACCACTGCTCTGATACCACTTGTTGGTCCCGAAAGAGCAAGGTTTGGTGTATGGGGGGGGAATACACCAAATACAAACTTTTCAGTTTACTTGACTAATTAAATCTGAGAGATGTAGCTTTCTGA
>JAPKLX010004406.1:0-10034 GCA_026898415.1 Leonotis leonurus
GTTTCGAGATACCATCATCAACACTAAAATCTTTAGGGTTCCCAACAATTTCCCCCTTGTTGATGATGTCGAAACCTCACTTTACAAAAAGAATCCTATCAGCTTATAAGGAACGATCTGGTCTGATATTCAGATTGAATTAAGTACGTTATTAAGTTTATAACGTTTTTGTATATTTTTATATGTGTTCTGGACAATAAAATGTTGTCATCAGAAACTCAAATAAAAAGCTTCATATATTGCAGACAAAAGAATTTACAGATTTGATCAAAAACAAAAGCATATAAAACAAAAACAGATCATGAATATATGAGAAATAAGTCTATCTGCTTTTCCTTTTCTCCTCTTGTTGTCTCTTCAGCTTTGCTCTGGTCTCGTCTGATATAAGCTGGACACTCTCGTATACTCCCTCTCTTACCCTTATATAATCTGGGTCTTCAGCATCCACCTTATATCCTCTGTTTTCTGCCAGTTGATTTATGAAGTTTAGCAGAAAGGTTTTGTCAGGGAGGTCTGTCCCAGGGATAGTGGGACAGGTTCTGAACTCCCTTTCTGGAGCAGTTATCTGGATTTGGGCTTTAGCAGCAGCAGCTCTAATCTCCTCCACCAGATCCCTTGCATCGTTCTGGTCCAGATATATGCTAAAGGCTTCATTAGGTGTCCCCTCACAGTAGAGTGGTTCTTTGAGGAAGTAGCGACACATAATGAACCCGTATTTCAGGCCTTCAAATCCCTCCTTCAGATGATCTGGGACCCAGTTGGTCTCTCCCTGTTTGGTCAATGATTTGCGTATGGGGGCAGATGAGAACCAGCTGGATCCTGCTCTTTTCTTTTTCTTGGGAGGTTGAGACTGGCTTGATCTGCTTGGAGAAAAAGTCTTCTGTGTTTGGAAGGAAGGAGAGCTGGCTGGTTGCTTTGCAGTTGATGCACCAGACCCAGATCCTGTTAAGCTCTTTTTCTTTTCTTCGGCTGCCTTCTCTTGCTTCTTTTCTTGCGCAGCAGATGGCTTTTTCTTTCCACTCTCTTCCCCCTTTTCGACATCATCAATGAAGGATTGAATGAATGTCTTGAGGGAGTTGACCTCCGCCTTCAACTCTGTGACCTCTTTGTCAGATTCAAATCTTTGTGACAATAGAGAGGTGATATTCATATTAGAATCGTTAATCTGTTTTTGAAGAGAGGCTTTAGAGTTGACCAGATCAGCTTTGATCTCTTTCTGTTCTGCTTTGATGTCAGCAGTTTCATCGAAATACGATTTGATCAGAGTGGATGTTGGGTAGTGCAGATCCCGTAACTTCCTTTCCACAAAACTTTTTCCATCAACATCAAACTGTCTGAGCAGTGATCTGGTGTATGTGTTTGCTTCTTTGACTATGTCTGCTGTTAGACCATCAGTCTGCTCCTTGACAATGGCGTGTACCATGTCTTTCTCTTTGGCTGCAAAGGCACTGATAATTTTGTACATCTCCTTCACTTTGAATTCAGTTGAAAACAGACTTTGATCTATCTGTGCTTTCCTCTCATCAGTGGCAGCCCGATCATCATCTAGTTTCTTGTTGATCTCTTCAATCTTCAGTCTACAGATTCGCCTCAGATCAGAGTCGACCTGATTGACATGAGTTTGCAGGTGGTCGTTGAACTCTGTGAGTATGCGGGTGGCTTCATCTTGAACTGTGGTCAGTGTTCCATACATGTACTGATCCACCTTCTTGGAGATGAGATCTCTGATTTGTGAATGAGACAGTGATTGATGTTGGTCCATCAATATGTCCTCCAAGGTGAATGTCTGCACATGGACATTAAGTGCTGCTGCTGCAGCAGGGGTGAGGATGTCATTTGTAAGCTCGCCTCCTATATTCTGTCCAATAAGTTCTTCCTCTGCTGAAGATTGACTGGGCACTGCTTTGGGGATTTCGGAAGGCGTTTGTTCCCCCTCAGTTGGTGCAGGTGGGGTCATGATCTGCTCATCAGTATCAGGCATGAGCTGGTCTGGTTCAGGTGCGTTGATTGCTGCACCCTGTTGGTGAGCATCAGATGGGGCGGTCTCAGCTTCTTCTTCATCAACCACGCTGTCATAAAAGTCTATCTTTCCAGCCTCCTCATATATTTCTCGTAGATTAATCTGGAGCTTCTAAGCTTCTAACTGAGCGATTGCAAGTATAGATTGTGGATAGTTTTCTCGTATCTCAGCAATGGATGAGACTTCAAAGATGTTCAACAATGTAGCTTCTTCTGCCTTGAGTTGGTCAATCGATCTGATTTTTAGCAATGCATCTAAAACGTAAAATTCTTTGTCTTTGATCAACAGCAGCAGTTTAACTCTTTTAGCTGCATTGTAGCTTTCTGGTGTAAGCTGGATTCCTGGAAACATGCTGAGGACAGCTCTGTCTGCTTCTGCTTCAATCATCTTAACTACAGATTGAGCTGTTTTCTTCTCCACATCTTCATCTGAAGATTCAATTGCTTCTTCATCTTCCTCAGCGATCTGCTCTAGAGGCTCAGCAGAAGATGAGCTTATGGTATGAGCTGGGGAGAAGTCCTTGGACTGGTCTAGGTGGACGGATGAAAGAGGTTCCACATCTTCTGGTTGATCAACCAGCACAACTTCTTCCTCCTCAATCTCCTGTTGAGGGGTGACAGTTTCTGCAGCAGCAGGGGTTTCAGTCTGTATCTCGGCGGACAGTTTGTGAAGCCGTCTGCGTTTTGGTTTGGGCTGCTGAGCTGCAGTAGAAGTATCTGTTTCAACAGAGCTGGCCCTTCTGGTCATTCTCTTGGTGGGAGTTCTTTCTGTCGTCTGTTCCTTTGTTATCTTGGATTTCGTGGGTTGATTTGCTTGACCAGATGGTGGAAGCCAGATGGGATTTGAGTTTCCCATCTCCATCAGAGCATTGAGAACTACTGAGTCCTTTGCTCTGGCAATCAGATTTGCTGAAATGCCCATTGACATTTCAATCTGATGCTGGTCTTTAGGAAAGTGCTGTTTGGGGTTAAACTCAACAGCTGAATCCCATTGGTGGTGGGGGAAGAATGATTCCAGCATAAAGCTGATCTTTGTTGAATGTCTCAGGCTGCTTCTCTTTACTTCGATGCCGGGGGAGCTGCCTTTCACAAATAAAATCATCTTGGCCTCCTTTGCCAAGAGATCGTATAAAATCCTGCTCTAGTTGACTGGCAGGTTAAGAACTACTGCTGCTAATATCCTGAACTTCTCAGGGGTGACCTGGTCATAGGTCCCGTTGTGATTTAGGAAAATTCGCTGTACGAATTCAAGCAGTATTCTGAATTCTGGCGCAAGAAGAGCACGGACAAACATCCTGTTTGTGTACTGGATGGGCACGATCATGACCATCTCCACAGCTTCTTGCAGCTGTTCTGTAGTAATTTCACCCAGTTCTAATCCCTCATCCTTTACTTTATAAGCAGCGTTTATAATATTGATTACATTGTAGGGAGTGTTGCTGACAGTATTCCCTTTACTCACCCTGATGGTGGCCTCATCTCCACCTCTCTCTCCCTGCCATGAGAGATAAAAGGCAGCAACATCCTTGGGTAGGAAGTGCACAGGGTGTGAAGTAATAATTTTGCAGAAACCTACATAGAACACAATAGTACAGATGTGAGCACTATCCTTCCATCAGTGAAGTATAAGTGCCACAAAACAGTTTATGCAGTTCTAAGTTATTGATAGAGATCACAGACAAAAGAATAGAAACAGAGTAAGAGCATTTTGACAACCGTATAAGATATAAAATTTTAAACAAATTAAATAAGAAACCTTGGCACTGGCGGACAAGATCGAATGCCTTTTCCAGTTTATGAAACCCGAAGGTGTCAAGCACCGCGAAAAGGTCTTGGTGAATGTAAGGTTTCAGAAAACTTGCTTGCTCGAGAAAAACAGAGGATTTTGGTGCCATTTTTGCTAGAAACAGAGAGGTTTTCGAAAGAAGAGAGTATTTTGGAAGGTAGAAAATATGCTAGGTGTTTCGAGAATTATGCAAGTGTGAGTGATACATGAAACGCCTTATCAAATATATACATAAAGGAGAAGATAAGTAGGGTAATAAAAATATTCAGAAATCCTTCCCTTTTTCAGCTTTCCCGCCTTTCCATGTTCTAGGTTTCCAACCCATAGTCGCTTCTCTTTATCGTGTGATACACGGGCTATGATCGTACGGTTGTGATATGGCACGTTGGATTTACTGCAGTCATTTTCTTCCTTTTTCTTGATATGGTAGATATTTTCTCGATCACGTTTCCCAATTACTGTATCTAATCATCAAAAATAAAGGATTTTGATATCTAATGTCAGAATATAAGTAATTAGTCGCCGTATATAGTTGACCTTTCCCCCTTAACCAAGTAATGGAGTAATCAATAAGATATATTAATTCATTATCCACGTGGTATTAAGTAATCTGGTCAAGGTCAATCTCTTTTATGGTGCGAATTATCAATCTGGTTGACACCACTAATAATTCCTCGTTGTAATTTTGATCAATCTGTATTTACATATACTTAGTGATCTGGTGTCAATTCCCTGTTGGATTTTTCACATAAGCTGGAGTTTATCAATCTGGACCAGGATGATCTGGTTTTGATTCCCTGTAGGAATATTGAATTTGATCTGGTTTAGATCAATCTGGTCCTCTCTTCAAGATTTAAAAGTCCTAGTTTTCCACAAAGCATCTTAAATCTTTCTTCTGGTAATGCCTTGGTGAGAATATCTGCTCTCTGAATCTTAGTGTGTATTTTCTCAATCTGTACATGTTTTCTTTCAACATGGTCTCTTATAAAGTGATGTCGCACATCCACATGTTTGCATCTGGTATGCAAAACAGGATTTTGTGTGATTGCTATTGCACTTGAGCTGTCACAGAAAATTGGTATTTCCTTGACATCAATCTCATAGTCTTTAAGCTGTTGTCTTAACCACAGTATTTGAGCACAACAACTTCCTGCTGCCATATATTCTGCCTCTGTGGTTGAAGTGGCAACTGATGTCTGTTTCTTAGAGAACCAAGAAATCAGTTTATTTCCTAGAAACTGACATGTACCAGATGTTGACTTTCTGTCCAGTTTGCATCCAGCGTAGTCTGAGTCAGTATATCCAGTTAGCTCAAAATTGTCTTCACATGGATACCATAATCCTATATGGGCTGTTCCCTTAAGATATCTTAGTATCTTCTTGGCTGCTTCCATGTGAGACTCTTTGGGGTTTGCTTGATATCTAGCACATACTCCTACTGCAAAAGTGATGTCAGGTCGACTGGCAGTTAGGTAGAGTAGTGATCCTATGATCCCTCTGTATTGTGTTATATTAGCTGGTTTTCCCTCGGGGTCTGGACCAATTTTCCCATTGGTCTGCATTGGGATTTTTACTGAATTACTGTCTTTTAATCCAAACTTGGTCAGCAGATCGTTGATGTATTTTGTCTGATTAATAAAGATACCATCTGGTAGCTGCTTGACCTGCAAACCTAAAAAGAAACTCATTTCTCCCATCATGGACATTTGATACTTATTTTTCATAAGTTCAGCGAATTTGTCACACAGATAGGTAGATTGAGATCCAAAGATGATATCATCTACATAGATCTGGACTACGAGAATGTGTTCTTTGACTTTGATAACGAACAAAGTCTTATCAACAGATCCTCTTCTGAATCCAGATTTTAGTAGAAAGGTTGATAAGGTCTCATACCAAGCTCTAGGGGCTTGTTTTAGACCATAGACTGCTTTAGCTAGTCTGTATACTTTCTGATCTGGATCTGCCTCTTCAAATCCAGGTGGCTGTTCCACATATACTTCTTCTTCAAGAATACCATTGAGGAAGGCACTTTTGACATCCATCTGGTATACCTTGAATCGTCTGTGAGCAGCATATGCTAGAAACAGCCTTATTGCTTCTAATCTGGCTACTGGTGTGAATGTTTCATCGAAATCAATGCCTTCTTGTTGATTATAGCCTTTAGCTACTAATCTGGCTTTGTTTCTGACTACTTCACCATTCTCATCTCGTTTGTTTTTGAACACCCATTTTACACCTATTACTCCTTGGTGTTTGGGTCTGTCCACGAGATACCAGACTTCATTTCTTTTGAACTCATTGAGTTCTTCTTGCATTGCTATTATCCAATCTGCATCTTGGAGTGCTTCATAAGCATCAGATGGCTCCATGCGAGAGAGATAACAACTCAACAATGCACTTTCTCCATGCATTCTTCTAGTCTTCACACGATCTGATGGGTTCCCAACGATCTGTTCTGGTGGATGATCTTGTATCCATCTTCTTCTCCTGGCCATTTCTTCATCAGATAACTCAGGATCAGGTTGATCTGTTGGTTCCTCAAATTCAGGGTGTGCTGTTGATATAGCTTGAAATGGATTCTCATCTGGACTTTCTTCTGGATGTTGATCATCATTTGTAGTAATAGTATCATTGTCTTCTGTTGATGATCTGTTTTCATTCAGATTGGTTAGTGATATTCCCCCTTGCTGTATGATCTCCTCAGCAATAGGTTGAGTGATAACTTCTTCATCTTCACTCCTTGAATTCCAGATAAGAATATCTTCCAGTAATAGATCATTCATTCTTCTGGTAGTCATTTGGTTTTCTGTCTGTTTTCCATCTAGTGATCTGTACTCAACAGTAGACTCATCAAAAATAACATGGGGAGTTACTTCCACAATATGACAATTCTTATTGTAAACTCGATAAGCTTTACTGACATCAAAATATCCTAAGAATATTCCAGGATCAGTTTTGCTATCAAAAGTTTTCAACTGTGATTTCCCATTATTGTGTATGTAACATAAACAACCAAAAGTTCTAAAATAAGAAATCTTAGGTTTTCTGTTGTTCCATAGTTCATATGGAGTCTTTCCATGTCTGAGTGTGATGGATGATCTGTTTTGAGTGTAGCATGCTGTATATATGGCTTCAGCCCAGAATTTCTTTGGTAGGTTGGTTGCATTAAGCATTGTGCGAGCTGCTTCCTTTAAGGATCTGTTTCTCCTTTCAACAACTCCATTCTGTTGGGGAGTTCGAGCAGCAGATGTTTGATGAGTGATTCCCATCTTGTTGCAGTATGCTTCTATCTTCTGGTTGAGAAATTCTGTTCCTCGATCTGTTCTGATAGAGGTTATGCTTATCTCTTTCTGTTTAGTGATCTTGTGTAGAAAGTCAGGAAGCTTGTCTAGGGTTTCTTTCTTCTTTAGCAGAAAGATGACCCAAGTAAATCTTGAGTAATCATCTATGATTACCAATGTGTACTTTCTCCCATTGATACTTAGTGGTTTGACTGGTCCAAACAGATCAAGATGTAACATCTCTAGTATCCTTGTTGTTGAGTGAGCTGCTTTGCTGGCAAAGGATGATCTGGTTTGTTTCCCAGCTTGACAAGCATCACATATGTGATCTTTATCATACACTTGATCTGGTAGTCCTTCCACTAACTTTTCTTTGGCAATCCTGTTGATTGACTTGAAATTAAGGTGACTTAATCTCTTATGCCATAACCAGCTTGTTTCTGATACAGTCTTAGTGACTAAGCAGGTCTCGATCTGATTTGTCCACTGGACAATATATAATCTATCCTGCAATTTACCGGTAAGGAGTATTTCATCTCCTTCCTTGTTCTTCACCAGACAATTGTTAGCATAAAAAACAATCTGATTGCCATTTGCACAAAACTGACTTACAGAAAACAGATTATGACTAAGACCCTCAACATATGACACATTTGTGATTGTGGTCTTGCCAACAGTGATATTTCCATATCCTCTGGTATATCCTTTTGAATTACATCCAAAAGTGACCTGTGGGCCTGGTTTCTCTATGTAATCTGATAGTAGATTCTTGTCATATGTCATGTGCTTTGAACAACCACTATCTATAATCCAGACAGTTCCTCTTGCTATCTTACTCCTTCTTGCAGTTCTTTGATCCTGCAATTAATCACACTTAGCTACCCTTTCAATGTTTGGGTGCTTGATTATTAGCAAACAATCCTTTTCGAATCCAGAACATTCTAGGGTTAGGAACAGCAATATAGCAAGTAATGATGTTTCCTTCATTATTTACTTTAGTTACAGAGTGAATTTCAGATGGATGATATCTCTCTATTCCATCCTTCTTAGCATGCGCTGTCCTGTTGACAGTTTTTGTCCTGTTGACATTTGCTCTTTGGATGTGCTCTGTTTCTGTGTAGTGTGCTGGTTGTCCCTTTGTTTGATGATACTGTCTATTCTTTGCATCTTTCACTATTATCTTTTGAGGATAACCTTTCTTGTTCTTCAAGTCTTTAACTTGATCTGGTATTTTCTTCCTTTCTGGTACGAAGCTTATAGTTCCTGAAGATTTTTCTGAGTGACCTGGATATCCCAAACCAGATGTGCCCTTTTGTTGCATATTGATTAGCAACTTGGCGCGCTCATCACTCTTGTATATCATTTCCTTTCCCTTCTTGATCTTTTCTTCAGCAATGCTGTTTCTTGTAACCAGATCCTTAACTTTTGAGTTAAGTGTGTGGATCTCACTGTCTTTACTATTTATCTGTTCTTTCAGATCATTTACTTTAGCGACAAATTGTGTATTTGCTGTGCTTAAAATTTCCTCGACTTTCTTCAATCTGTCGTTCTCTTCAACAACTTCTTTAAATAGCCTCTTGATACTTGAGTAGCTTTTGAACATCGCATCTATTTCATTCCATGAGTATTCTGCTTGATCTTCACTTTCCTGTTCAAGATCATTATCATTATCTGAGGAATTTGAGTAGCAAGAATTTACCTCAACTTCATCTAGCCCGTTGTCCAATCCTACATAGCATTCATTCCAGCTTTCTTCATCATCAGCAATGAAGGCTTCATCATTTTCTGATGAGCTGTCTGAGAAGTGACTCGAGCTGCTTGAGTTCTGTTCAGCTATCATGGCTTTGCGCTCATATTTAAGCTTTCGATCTCTTTTGGCTCTTAGCTCATCTCTTTGACTTCTGGACAGATCAGGACAATCTGTTTTGAAGTGACCTGCTCTGCCACATTCAAAGCAGGTGTAGTCTGTAGAGCTAGAAGTCTTTGTAGTTTTAACAGTCTGCTTTGTTGACTCGTTCTTGTCATCTGATCGATCATTGTCGTACTTGAAGTTTCTCTTGTTATCTTTGTAGAAGCGTCTGTATTTCTTCGATCTGGTCTCCATCTTATCCATTCGTTTGGCAATCATCGCAAACTCTTTTAAGAGTTTGTCATAGCCTTTCTCTTCTTCTGGAGCAGCAGACTCAGAAGGATCATCTGGTTTGCTCTTCGCTTTGAAGGCTACCTCTTTGTCCTTCTTTGTACTGCTTTCTGCCTTTTTGGACATATGATCTGGTCCTCGAATTCTTTGAATGTCACATTCATGACCTTCGAGATGATCAAATAGGGCTTCAATGGATAGATCATTAAAATCTGCTCTTAGAGGTTGCATTGCAGCATAAATCTCCCAGCTTGGTGGAAGAGCTCTAAGAACTTTCATGTTTTTCTCCCTTTGAGTATATTTGTTCTTTTTGAACGCAGATATCTCAAGGAGAATTCCAGTGAATCTCATCTTCATCTGTTCTATTGTTTCGCCTGGTTTCATTTTGAATTCATCATATTTGTTGCAGGCTAGAGACAGCTTATTTTCGATCATTACTTCAGAACCTAGGGCTAGGTCTCTTAAAGCTTCCCACATCTCTTTGGCAGTATCCAGATCTTGGATTTTGGCCAGATGTATGCCTTTGACCGTGCTGGAGATGATTCCTTTGGCAAAATCATCAAGATTTGCCTCTCTCCTTTCTTCAGAGGTATATTTTCTGGGATCCTTTAGTACAGTTTCCTTAATTGCTCCTGTCTCAGTGATACGGGTAGTTTCTTCTGTAATTGCCAATGGCCCTTCCTCTATAACTTTCCACATTAAACAATGATGGGCTTTAAGGCACATTTTGATCCTGAAGCTCCATTCTCTATATCCTTGAATAGAGAATTCTTCGCAAGCCCTGATAACAGATGACTCCATAACA
>JAPKLX010004092.1:0-10349 GCA_026898415.1 Leonotis leonurus
CCCCCCCCATACACCAAACCTTGCTCTTTCGGGACCAACAAGTGGTATCAGAGCAGTGGTTCAAACTGACCATTGTTTTGTTTCACAAGGTTAATACCTGCGTGGTCTACTTGAATAGATCTAGAAATTTTTTTTTTCATCATCTGCATCCTATCTGTCATTATGGAATCATCTGTTATCAGGGCATGCGAAGAATTCTCCATCCAAGGTTACAGAGAGTGGAGTTTCAGAATCAAGATGTGTCTCAAAGCTCATCACTGCTTAATGTGGAAGGTAATTGAGGAAGGACCTCTAGCCATTACTGAAGAAACTACTCGCATTACTGAGACAGGAGCAGTTAAAGAAACTGTACTAAAAGATCCCAGAAAGTACACCTCAGAAGAAAGAAGAGAAGCAAATCTAGATGATTTTGCTAAAGGAGTTATTTCCAGTACTGTAAAAGGAGTTCACCTGGCTAAGATCCAAGATCTTGATACAGCCAAAGAAATGTGGGATGCCCTGAGAGATCTCAGTCTAGGATCCGAAGCAATGATCGAGAACAAGCTATCCTTAGCATGTAACAAGTTCGATGAATTCAAGATGAAACCTAGAGAAACCATTGAACAAATGAAGAATAGGTTCACTGAAGTGCTACTGGAAGTATCTGCCTTCAAGAAGGATAAGTACACACAGAGAGAGAAGAATCTCAAGATTCTTAGAGCTCTACCACCAAGCTGGGAAATTTATTCAGCCATGCAACCTCTACGTGCTGATTTTAATGATCTATCTGTAGAAGCACTTTTTGATCATCTAGCTATCCATGAATGTGACATCAGAAGGATTCATGGACCAGATTACTCCTCCAGCAAGAAGAGCGAGAATAGCTCAAAGAAGGAGAAAGAGACTGCCTTCAAAGCGAAGTGCAAAACAGATGAATTAGCATCATCTGCTACACCAGCTGAAGGAGGATATGACAAGCTACTCAAAGAATTCTCAATGATTGCTAAGAGAATGGACAAGATGGAAGTCAGATCAAGAAAGTACCGAAGGTTCTACAAAGATAACAAGAGTAGATACCAGAAGAACAAAGAAGCAGAACGATCTGATGACAAAACAGAAAGTAGAGGAAATGATAAAACCATTAATCCTACTGACTATACGTGTTATGGTTGTGGGAGAACGGGTCATTTTAAAACCGATTGCCCAGACTTATCTAAAAGTCAAAGAGAAGAACTACGAGCTAAGAGAGACAGAAAACTAAAAGCTCAACGTAAGGCCATGATAGCAGAAGAAGAAGATTCCAGCTCAAGTCATCTATCTGATAGTTCAACAAAAGATGATGAAGCATTCTTTGCTAAAGAAGAAGAAGATTGGGATGAATGCTATGCAGGACTAGACAATGGTCTAGATGATGTAGAGGTACAATCCTGCAACTCTAACTCTTCAAATAATACTATTCTGGAACAGGAAATAGTAGATCAAGATGAATACTCTTGGGATGAAGTCAATGACATGTTCAAAAGCTACTCGAGCATCAAGAGATTATTCAAAGAAGTAGTTGAAGAGAATGAAAGGATGAAGAAAACAGAACAGATACTAAGTACTGCTAACACACAGTTCGTTGTAAAAATTGCTGATCTGGAAGAACAGATTAAAGGAAAAGACAATGAAATTCATTCGCTGAACTCTAAGGTCAAAGATCTCATTACAAGAAACAATGTTGCTGAAGAGAAGATCAAGAAAGGAAAAGAAATGATCTACAAGAGTGATGAACGTGCTAAACTGCTAATTAACATGCAGCAGAAGGGTACATCTGGAATAGGATATCCAGGTCATTCAGAGAAATCCTCTAGCACCATGAAATTCGTGCCAGAAAGGAAACAGATTCCAGATCAGGTGATAAACCTCAGAAACAAGAAAGAACAACCACAGAAGATGATGGTAAAACAGACAAGCAATAGACAGTTCCATCAAGTAAAGGAACAACCAGCAGGTTACACAAAAAGAGTTCACAAAAAGGATGTCAACAGGACACTACCTAACCAGAATGTCAACAGAATGCCATCTACTAATAATGGATTAAAGACGGATGGAATAAAAAGATATCATCCATCTATATATCACTCTGTGTCAAAAGTAGATAATAATGGAAATCTTATTACTTGTTATATTGCTGTCCCCAACCCAAAAATGTTCTGGATTCGAAAGGGAACATTTGCTAATAACCAAGCACCCAAATATTGAAGGGTAGCTAAGTGTATTTAATTACAGGATCAGAAGACTGCAAGAAGGTACAAAATAGCAAAAGAAGCAATCTGGATAATAGATAGTGGCTGTTCAAAACATATGACGTGTGACAAGAACCTACTATCAGATTATATAGAGAAACCAGGACCTCATGTCACTTTTGGATGTAATTCAAAAGGATATACCAGAGAATATGGAAACTTAAAAGTAGGCAAGACCACCATCACAAACGTATCATACGTTCAAGGACTTAGCCACAATCTATTCTCTGTAAGTCAGTTTTGTACCAATGATAATCAGATTGTCTTTAATGCTAACAATTGTTTGGTGAAGAACAAGGAAGGAGATGAGATACTCCTTACCGGGATATTGCAGGATAGACTATATATTGTGCAATGGAATAACCAGATAGAGACCTGTCTGGTCACTAAGACAGTGTCAGAAACTAGCTGGCTATGGCATAAAAGATTAAGCCATCTCAACTTCAAAACAATCAATAAGATTGCACGAGAGAAACTAGTTGAAGGATTGCCAGAACAAGTCTATGACAAAAGCCACATATGTGAAGCATGTCAAGCAGGAAAGCAGACCAGATCATCTTTTTCAAGCAAATTTGTCCAGAGCTCAACCAGAATATTAGAGTTACTACATTTAGACTTATTTGGTCCAGTTAAACCATTAAGCATAAATGGTAGGAAATATACTCTAGTCATCATTGATGATTATTCAAGATTTACTTGGGTAATATTCTTGTATAAGAAGAAAGAAACTCTGGAGAAGTTGCCAAATTTTCTCAACAAGATCACCAAGAAAAAGGAAGTTTCTGTTACCACCATCAGAACAGATCGTGGAACAGAATTCCTAAACCAGAAAGTTGAGGAATACTGCAACCAGATGGGAATCACTCACCAGACATCTGCTGCAAGAACTCCTCAACAGAATGGAGTAGTTGAAAGAAGAAACAGATCATTAAAAGAAGCAGCTCGTACTATGCTCAATGCAACCAGATTGCCAAAGAAATTTTGGGCAGAAGCCATCTATACAGCGTGCTACACCCAGAACAGATCAGTTGTTACCATCAGACATGGGAAGACACCCTACGAGATATTGAACAACAGAAAACCCAGGATTCATTACTTTCGTTCTTTTGGCTGTCTGTGTTACATACACAATAATGGGAAATCTCAGTTGAAAACCTTTGATAGCAAAACTGATCTAGGAATATTCTTAGGATATTCTGACGTTAGCAAAGCTTATAGGGTTTACAACAAGAAGACTCACATTGTGGAAGTAACACCTCATATTGTTTTTGATGAATCTGTTATTAGTGACAGAGACCCAGATGCTGATCAAACACAAGACCAGAACTTAAACCAGAAGGCAATCCAGAACAAGAACCAGAAAGAAAAAGAGATTCTGTTAGAAGATATTCTAATCTGGAATACATCAGAAGAGAATGAAGTTGAAGTTCCAAACAATGCTGAAGCAGTAAGCTTGCAGCAAGGGGGAACAGAACAGACAACACAGATTACACCAGAGAACAATCAGCAAGAAGGAGAAAATAATATTATTGAGCCAGAACGAGATCAACCAGAAGAATCAGGAGATACAAATGGTTGGAATAATGATCAAGAAGAACCAGAAACTGAAAATCCTTTCCAAACCTCTCATCCAGAATTTGAGGACCCAACAAATGAACCAGAACCTGAGATATCAGAAGAGGAGATATCTAGCAGAAGGAAATGGATTCAAGAAAATCACCCTTCTGAACAGATTGTTGGGAACCCAACAGATAGAGTGAAAACTAGAAGAATGCATGGAGAAAGTGCACTTCTCAGTTGTTATTTATCACGTGCTGAACCCTCTGACACTTATGAAGCACTTAGAGATGCAGACTGGGTCATAGCTATGCAAGAAGAACTCAATGAGTTCAAGAGAAACCAAGTCTGGTATATGGTAGACAGACCAAAACATCAAGGGGTGATAGGTGTAAAATGGGTATTCAAAAACAAACGAGATGAGAATGGAGAAGTAGTCAGAAACAAGGCTAGACTAGTTGCAAAGGGATACAATCAACAGGAAGGTATCGACTTTGATGAGACCTTTGCACCAGTGGCCAGATTGGAAGCAATTAGGCTATTTTTAGCATATGCTGCATACAAGAAATTCAAAGTATACCAGATGGATGTTAAAAGTGCTTTCCTTAATGGCATACTTGAAGAAGAAGTGTATGTTGAGCAACCACCTGGTTTTGAAGAAGAGAATCCTGACCAGAGAGTATATAGACTAGCTAAAGCTGTCTATGGCTTAAAACAAGCACCCAGAGCGTGGTACGAAACATTGTCAACATTCCTACTGGAATCAGGCTTCAAAAGAGGTTCTGTTGACAAGACATTGTTTGTCATCAAAGTCAAAGAACACATTCTGTTGGTCCAGATTTATGTCGATGACATAATCTTTGGATCTCAATCTCCCTATCTGTGTGACAAATTTGCAGAACTAATGAAGAAAAAATACCAAATGTCCATGATGGGAGAGATGAATTTCTTTTTAGGTCTGCAGGTAAAGCAACTACCAGATGGTATCTTTGTTAATCAAGCAAAGTACATCAACGATCTGCTAATCAAGTTTGGGCTGAAAGACAGCAGAACAGTTAAAATTCCAATGCAAACCAATGGGAAGATAGATCCAGATCCAGAAGGAAAACCAGCAAACATTACACAATATAGAGGAATTATTGGCTCTCTGTTATATCTTACTGCAAGTCGTCCAGATATCACCTATGCAGTTGGAGTATGCGCTAGATATCAAGCCAATCCTAAAGAATCACATATGGAAGCTGCCAAAAAGATACTTAGATATCTTAAAGGAACAGCTAACATTGGTCTCTGGTATCCACAAGATGATAACTTTGAGCTTACAGGCTATTCTGATTCAGATTATGCAGGATGCAAACTGGACAGAAAGTCTACCTCTGGAACGTGTCAATTCCTTGGAAACAAGTTGATATCTTGGTTTTCAAAGAAACAGACATCTGTTGCTACATCAACCACAGAAGCAGAATATATGGCTGCTGGAAGCTGTTGTGCACAGATTCTATGGTTGAAACAGCAACTAAGAGATTATGAAATTGAAGTAAAGGAGATACCTATATTTTGTGACAGCTCAAGTGCTATAGCTATAATACAGAATCCAGTACTCCACACAAGATGCAAACATGTCGATGTGAGACATCATTTTATTAGAGATCATGTAGAGAGAAAGCACATCAAGATTGAAAAGATTCATACAGACATCCAACGTGCCGACATCTTAACTAAAGCACTACCAGATGAAAGATTTAAGATGCTGTGTGGAAAACTTGGACTACTCAGTCTGAATGAAGAACACCAGAAAGCTACCAGATAGCTAACAGATAGCTAACACCAGAAAGCTACCAGAAAGCTAACATCAGAAAGCTACCAGATAGCTATTACCAGAAGGCTACCAGATAGCCAAGACCAGAAAAGCTACCAGATAGCTAATACCAGAAAGCTACCAGACAGTTAACAACAGAAGGTTACCAGACAGTTGACAACAGAAAGACAATAGAAGATTGACATCAGAAAGTTACCGAAATATTCACAATGCCTAATCTGAAGAAAGTGACACGTGGAATCTATTTCGTAATTACTAAGTCAAGGGGGAATTTTCTACGAATAGGAAGCGTCTTAAGAGACATGACGTCACTCCGTACAATCAACACCCAAGATTACAGTCTGAAAAAGTTACCTTTTTGATCTAGATTTACTAAAATCTTTATCTTAAATGATGATTAGCCCACCTTTGGGAACTGTGATCGAGAAAATCCCTGCGAAAACAGGAAAAAGGAAAGTTGCACAGAAGGAAAAGATTTGCACGCGCTATTCTACAACCCTAGAATCTAGAGCGTACATCACACGCAAGTAAACGCGGCAAAATAAAAGAAAGAAGCGGGAAAATCTAAAAAGGGAAGATATTCAGCCTATTTTTTTTACTTATTTACCTCTTTCATCTTCCTTATTCTTTGTTATATATATATGCGATATCATTCTCTAAACTGTTCACCTTCACTTTATCGCACTGAGCACTTCTCAAAATTTCTAAGCACTTAAGATTCTTCCAAACCTTCTGCAAATCGCTTCTCAAAACATCTTTGCGTTTGACTATGGCACCCCAAACTTCACTTTTTCTTCAACACGTAGCTGAGGTTCAGAAGTTTCTCACACCTGAACCGTATGCTGTCCTTGAAACCCATGGTTTTTGAAAGCTTGATGAAATTTTTGCCATGGTTTCACGCTGCAAAGGTTTTCAATTTGTTTAAACTTCTTTTATATTTGCAGTTTATTGCATATTCTGTGACTTCTTGTCCTATGAACTGCTATTATTATTATTTTTGTGCAATACTTATGATTGTTCATATGAACTGATGAATATGTATATACTTGTGCGAATGTTCTTTTGATGTAAGGTTTCTGCAACATTGTCACCTCGCATCCTAAGATGTTTTTGGCAAAACAAGTAGCTTCCTTTTATCTGACATGGCAGAACGACAAACATGGCTTTGAAGCTAATGTTTTGATGCCAATTGGGGACCGAACTAGCAAGACTCCCTACAACGTGATAGAGATGATCAACCAGGCTTATAGGCTGAAGGATGAAGGACTGAGTTTGGATGATATCTCTCCTGCACAATTACAAGAAGCTGTTGAGATCATGATGGTGATTCCTATCTTCTACACTGGAAGAATGTTCCAGAGATCCCTGCTTCAACCTGGATACAAGTTGCTATTGGAGTTGGTACAGAGGATTTTTCTGAATCACAGCGGGACTTATGATCAGGTGACCCCTGAGAAGTTCAGAATCCTCACAGCTGTCGTTCTCAACCTACGAGTCAACTGGAGCAGAATTCTGTTTGAACTAATGGCCAAGGAAGCAAAGTTGGTTACTTATACCAAAGACAGCCGAGGCAGAGGAACTTCGGTGGAAGTTAGGAGGAATTTGCGACACTCCACAAAGATCAGCCTGATGATTGAAAGATTTTTCAAACAGAAAGTCTGGGATGACGCCGAGGAGTACAACATCAATCACTCCATTCCCAAGGACCAACACCAGCTGGAGATGTCATTGGGACTGGCGCCTCAATTTTTCAACAAGATTCCGGACGAAGTGCATAGAGCTGCAGCACTGGAAGTGGGCAGTTCTAACCCTGCATGGGTTCCACCTACTAAAGGTGCTGAGAAGAAGAAGGAGAAAAGCTCCAAGGAGAAGGTGGTAAAAGAAAAGGCAGCCAGAAAGCGAGGCAGTTCTGTGGAGACAGAAACTTCTGCCTCCCTGCCAAAACAGAAGAAGAGAAGACTTCAGAAAGCTCAGGAACCATCACCACCACCAGCAGCAACAGCAGAACAATCAGATTTACCAGAACATGACGACACCGAACAACCAGCAACTCCAACAGCAGAGGTTCAACCACAAACAAGTCATCCGGAGAAAGATTTTTCTCCTGCCAGAACAGCGACTCCTTCTCCAAACAGAATGGAAAGGATAAGTGAAGATGAAGAAGAAGGAGAGTCGACTAATGAGGAGGAAGTAAGAAAACGCCAGGCAGAAAGCGTTATCAACTTGCTGGAAAATGAGGCAGAACATTCTGTACTCCAAGATTTTCCTAACATTCATAGTCTTCCAGAGAGCTTGGGAGCAGCAAAACGTATTAAATTTTACTTGCTGGTCAAGGACAGCGAGTACTATATTTTTGATGCATTGCTCCAGCTCAAATCTATTGATGAGTTAAAGAAGGAAGAAGCAACGCTGCTGAGTCTCTTTCAAGTCTCCTCTGTTCAAGATATTCGAGCAGAATACAAACAACTCATCTCTGGCCTCATGCAACAAGAGGCAGAGAGTTTGAAGATTGATCTGCCACCAACACAAACTGAAGTCCAGATGGATGAACCAGCACCACCAACACAGACATCTCAACCAGCGCAGGAAGCAGCGCAGTCCAAGAAGCCTACCCAGCAAACGCCAATCATCGACCTTGACTCAGGTGATGATGAACCAGTTGGCCAGCACATTGGCGGGGAGCCCAGCGATGAAATCTACACACATGGTGCTGCACAGAAGCTGAAGAAACACGTTAACTTCTATAACATGGAAGAACTTTTGGAACGAGAACCCAACACATTCAACAATTATCAACTCGACAATCTCATCACTCTGCGAGTTGAAGACCACATGACTGATGTGTGCAATTCGATTCAAGAAAAAGCAACACAGATACTCACCGACTTCAATCAACATCAGAAAGAGTATGTTAATGACATGGATGAAGACATCAGAAGAAAACTCCGCACAGTGAGGAAGGAGCTTGACAAGAAAATTGATGATGATAGAGTGGCAAACGAAGCAGGACAAGCTAAAATCAACCTTCGCCTGACTGGCATAGAAGGAAAAGCAGAAAAGGCCACTGAATTAATCGCTGATCTTCTGGCCAAACAAAAAGAAACCATTGATGCTGCTGTTACACAGAAAGGCATTCAACTTGCTGCTCAACTAAAGGAAAACACTGACTTGTCCATCCACTCCCAACTAGCTCATTTTGAAAATGAGAAATTTGTGGAGTTGATGCGGAAACACCAGGTCAATGTCTTAAATGAACTTCTCTACCCCAACCCTGAAGAGCACGAGCAGCAAGTCACTCGCATCACTGCTGTTGAAGAGCTACAAGAGACTTATGACAAAACCTTGTCAACAATGAACAGCAGGCTTGAGAAGAAATTGGATGCCTCTGACCAAACGATTAACTTACTGCTTGGTTTCAAGGCAGAGGCTGAGGACAAGATGGAGAAGCTGACTGACGAGCTAGCTTCAATGCGCACCCTCCTGGCTACCCTCTTTGATGATGTCAAAAAGGGGGAAACATCAGCCAGCAAGGGAGGCAAAGGAGCCATAAGCAGCCAAAGCATACCAGAAACAACAGTGGCTGGTCCAGAAGCAACGGATGCTGGAACAGAAACACCAGCAGCCCAACCTAGACCAATCACACCTCCAAGACCTGATCCAACCCTACTGGGATCAGAATAGGTTCAACCTGCGCCTACACTTCAGAAACCAGACAGAGGCAAGAAGCCTATAGATGAAGGGGACCAGATAGCAGAGTTGCTACTTTTTGGAGTGAGCATGGATCAAGCCTGTGATCCAGTGTTCAGAGCGCAGTTCTACAAAGAACAGGTAGAGAGGGAGAGAAAACTGGCTGCCCAGGAGGCTAAAGACAAATCCTTTCAAACTCCCTTTTCCTCACCTTCATCTACTGAACGCTCACAGCAACAATCATCTGCTTCGACCACCCAGTCCAAGAAGAAGAAGAAGAAACCCTTCTCCTGGAACCTGTCATTACAGAAACAGACGCCCAAAGATACATGGGTTCCAGAAGAAGATCAGATTGACTGGGAGAAAGTAAAGCAAGGCTTTATTTTGAATAGATATTTTTTGAAGGAGCCTACATACTCTGAAGCAACTCCAGATGAGGATTTCAACAGATACCTTGAAAACCTCAGAGATCAAGAACTTATACAGAGAATCAGAACAGCTGCAGCAGATGCCAAAATCCAGCTGAAGGCACCAGAAAAGGAATTCATGATCTGCCCAACAATTCCAGGTAGCAATCTTCCAGACAAGACATACATTCTGAACTACATCAATCAACTGGCAAAGATCAAAGGCTATAAAATCGACAACCATGACCCAAACTATGCCAGGGTGAGAGATGGCATCTATGAGAGCATCCACCTGATATCCGACGCACAAAGAGAAAAGATGAAGAAGGGCGGAGCAGCTAGATGGTTCTCTTAGATAGTTAATTCTTATCTTTTGCCTTTGCTTTATCTTTTCTGCTAACTCCTGTACTCATCAAATTCATATATCAATGAATATGGAGTTTTTGTGTTATTATTGTTTACTGTTATTTAACTTAAATAACAAATAACCTATCTGTCCAGAACATGATACAAGTTACATAGTTTTCACTAAGTGTGGTTTTGACATCATCAAAAAGGGGGAAATTGTTGGGAACCCCATAAAATATTCTGAGTTTTTGATGATGCTCTTAC